>JAOTOL010000676.1:17500-106342 GCA_034440575.1 Imbricaverruca yamaguchii | reverse complement strand
GTGTTTACAAGAATTGGACGCGTACAAATGCTGGTGTTGCATACCTGGCACCATGCAAACCCCAGCTGCCATGCAGCCCGTCGCTGAGGGGCACTGATTCCGACTCACCAAGATGACCAAGCGCCGCAAAAGCGTAGTACACTCAGCGGCCGCTTGTACACTCAGTGCCGTGGACGCATTCAGTCCGCCGCTTTGTTGGATGATGGTTCGGTGCTTGAGACATCTGGCCCAGCTACAGACCAATTATAGGCTACTTTAACACATTGTCTTCAATAGGTACCTACTTATTGTATATCCCAATATTCGCCAATGTCCAAGACAACGCTTAGCACAGTGGAAGTACATATATTCTGTCACTCCGTAAGTACCGACATACCGGCAGAAGTAATTATATTTTCGACGCAACCACTTTCGATAAACCCTCGTACGTCATGCGTAACGTCGTCTGTTTTGCGGCGCGAGGAATATGCTTTTGACAAACCCTCGTATGTCCATCGTCCCTACCAGTTCTTAAAGGTTTTATGTAAATAAGCCTCAATCAATAACTACAAAATCTTATTTCAAATTCTTTATACTGAGTAAACAATTTTATTTTCAAACGATAATGAAATAATAAAATTATCTCAATTATGATTAACTTTGAAGATAGGCTAATATTAACTTGAAGACATGCATAGTTGCCAGATATGCGGGAGTGTAGAACAATGCCAGTTCTTAAAGGTTTTTTGAAAATAAGCTTCAATCAATAACTACATGTTATTTCAAGTTCTTTACACTGAGTACAGAATGCTATTTTCAAATGATAATGAAATAATCCAATTATCTCAATGACGATTAACTTTGAAAATATGCTTATTTTAACCTGAAGATTTGGATAGTTGCCAGATATGCGGGAGTGGACCCCCCTGTGACTGACCTCTGCCCGGCCCGCCGCGCAAATTTATACCACCCGTCGGCCGTCTGACAGATCTGTACACTTAGCAGATGGCAACAGGTTGCGCACACACACTGTCGCGCGGCATACACTGTCGATCGTCTTCCATTTTTCCATCATCCCGTTTTACATTTTATCGTTTATTGTTCATAATTTTTGGAACTTGCGATAAGTGGATGAGCGATAATTTTGAAAATTTAGCGATAAACGATAACGATAACCGATTTACTTAACAGCGATAATTATCGTTTATCGTTTATCGTTCATCCTATCGCATGCGGAAACCACTGCATTTTAGTAACAGAATACCACGAATGCATATGACTTTCCATTGATCTCCGGAAGAGCATAGGAGTGGCATCAATGTCCTTGTCTGTGATGCCTATAGTTATTGCGGTTGTGCATAGGCTTCGCCGCCACTGAGTTCCGAGGCCCGAATCCTCCTGGGATGTTGGAAAACTTCGGGAAAATATGTCATCTTCCGGCAGTTTCACAGTTTCTGTACCAGGCAACATCTGAATCTGGTGGGAGAATTTGTCAGACGGTGCCATCACGGGTCTGCCGTATCAATGCTACCATGGCCCGCGGTGTGCCGCCCGACGGGACCAGTCTGCCGTCGGCTGGATGTCAGCTAGGTGTCGGCTGCATGTCGAAATTGGCGACACTCATCAGCTGACAGCGAGCCGCTGTCGGCGTGTTTACTAGGAATATGTATATACATATATATCCACATGCACACACACACACATATATATATATATATATATATATATATATATATATATATATATATATATATATATATATATATATATATATATATATATATATATACCATGTATAAGCTATCCGTGGGAGGTACTTCTAGTAGAGGCAGACATATGCGTCAATGGCATCAACGCTGTTAGCAACAGCCAAGGCGTCCAGTGTCATATCTTCTTGGCCGGGATCTGGCTGGGCTTCTGGCGGTCTGTTCAGGTGGGAGAAATGTGAGTTTCGTGATGAAAAAATGTAAGCATCCTTACAGTTACCCCTTGTCTTTTACAAAGACATCTTCTCTTCATTTTTGCAACATTGAAGACAAGAACACAAATCAATATCAGCTCTCCTCACTCATATCACGCGCCCTGGCTCTCGTTGTCCCACTCTTGTAGTGTGCGCAAAACTATAGGTCATACTTTTGTAATGACACCGTTAATAGGCCCAATTGCTGACTTTGTGGTATGCATTCTATGCAGACATTTCGCATTTGAGCTGTCCTCGTTGCTTTCATCTCAGTAGAAGTGCTGCCAAATTACCACGATTTTCTTATCGACAAAAAATACCTTTCCAAGGAAAAAAAACCACGTCCGCTACCGGAACTGTACGAATGTATTTGTTTTGGTTGCTTTCTCCATCGAATCTCCCTGTGACTAGGTGGGTTTTTCTCACCTAAGTGGGATTTCACGGCACTAGGTGTGACGCATGCAACCTGGTGAACATGTTAGTGGAGGCCCTGGTACAAACTATAGGGCACTAGGGCCGGTCAGAGGAACTGACATCGGGTGATGCAGGATCACCACTGGAACACCCCCCCCCCCCCCCCCCAAAAAAAAAAATCGTCGGATTTTGGCCACTCTATTTTTCGGTTCCCAAAATTCGGAAGTTCATTGTCCAATTTTTTGGCAAAATAAAAGCTATACATTTGCTAGCCCTGGAAATGCATTGGTTCATATACCCGGGATCGAAGTTTATAATAATATACACATTTGTTTGCTGAGGGGTTCAGACTCACTAAAAAAGCATGTCATTTCATGGTCTTATCACATATAAAAAAATAATATCATGGAACACTGCAATTGGAGGAAAAAAAAAACAAACAAAAAAAACATCGTCAACCAATTATTCAATTTAGTCGTAGCTGGTCACATTTAGAGATTGCTAACATGCTGCACTCTCCCTATCAAACTTCCTTGGCACTTGCAAGGCTGGAGATCTCTCACAAAGTCGGGGGATCCAAGTTCATATTTTCAAGGCATATTATCACAATACATACGGAAAATTACAAATTAAGATTAGCAGGATAAAACCAGGGTGTCCAGATTACATACCAACTTGGGGTCTCTAGGCATGGGCACTTGCCCACCAACTATGAGGAATATGAACAATATTATAAGCCTAAAGGTCAAACCAAGCATTTGGTCAGACTAAGCCTGGTTTTAAATTGGGAGTAGTTCAACACATCAGTACAAATTGGATGCATTGGAAGATCCTGGGCTGGTTTTGAGTTGCTCAGCGGTGCCAAGCAAAACAAATTCTCAGGTTTGATTGAATATTTTTCACAACTTTCTAACTCCTTAAATTTGGCATAAAATGTTTTAGTTTTGCATACACTGTGTACTATAGACCAATTCTGCTCCAAAGCAGGCTGTTGTGGGGGGAGGGGGGGGGGTCCCGAGAAGGACCACATCAAAGCCCAGTCTTAGCCCACCGTTCCTGAACGCTCTTAGTTGAGCAGAATTTCTCACCTCTCCTACCCATCTATGCAGGTAGGAAACTTGCTCCATCTCCACAATGTCACACAATTCCTTAAGTTCGTGAATCAATGGAAGCTTTTTGTGTGAAGCATGTTCCGGTTTAGCCTGAAGGTCAACTTGCACACAATTTCCTCTGACGGTACAATGCACTCCACAGAAGCGTTTCAGTTCCTGTTGCGAAGGCTGCGTACCCGGCGCTTCGTATGAAACGAAAGCGCATAATACACGATATTTGGATTAAGGCTTGCCTCACTCATACGTATTTTAGATTAAGGATAGAGCTGTTCCAAATTGAATATGTAAATCCTAACTTATATCTTCACGATAGTTATGAATCACCAATGAAAGTTTCATGTCAACTTTTTATGTTATTTTCCGATGGATAAGAGCATCGCTATGTACGAAAATAACATAAGAAAGATCTTTCAGCTCTACTGAGGTGAGGGACTGCCTTAAGTGCCTTAGTGGGCGGATCGCCCCTGTAGAACACCTATAACTACAGAAACTGAGAGGAGCAGTGCTCCCGGACACATCTTGGGATATAAAAGAATGCGAAATTGGAAGGGTCTCGAGATGACGCTTGAATCACAAATCCTAAAGATTGAATACAATGTTTCAGTCTGTGGTAGAGACAGAGAGCACCAATCGTTCCACAAAACAGCTCGCGCCAGGAGATATACTTTTGAGGGGACAAGTACCCCCTCGATGTTGGCTTGGCCCAACGCATTCAATATAATTCCATTGCACAACATTTTAAATGATTTCAACGTTCAATATGGAACTATGTGAAATGTGCTACCTAATCGATTAGGGCCCGTCTATTTCGTTCACGTAATGTGCCCAATATTCTTCAGATATCAACGCCCATGACTAAACTGCACATAAACCAGCTCGAACAGGCACCGAAGACGGGTGGGGGATTAAAAGGGGAAAAAATCCCTTCTGAGAGGTGATGGTTTCCCAAAGAATTGCGCCGGGCCCTTACAAGTCAGATTGAGACTCCAAATATCGCGGGGGCTAAAAACATCACGCGAAGGTCACGACAAATAAATGCGAGACCTCGACACATTCAGAAGAGATCCCCAAAATCACGCGGGGACCTCAAAAGTCGCGCCGACCTTGAAAAATTCCCGTCTGAGCAAGAAAATGGGATAGGGCACCGAAAATACCATCCCGGGACCCGGGAAAAGTGCACGTAGGCCACCAAAAAATCCAATAGGTGCCCAAAAATATATCGCAGGACCCAATGAATTGTGCCAGAGCACCTCAAAATCACGCTGCGATTCCAAAGATACCGTCTGCACCAAATCAATTGCGTAGAACCTCGAAAAACGTGACGGTGTACATCCCAAATTATATAGAAGCCCAAATATATTTGGCTAGGTAAAGACAAATGGATCTGGAGCGCCAACAAAAACGCTAGGACGAGGAAATGCGGCCAGAACTGCGCATTTCATAAAAGGTCCCGACAAATCGTGTCAGGCCCGAAAAACTTGCCGACATATCACACTTATTCAAGAGTTTTATGTCACTCCATATACTGATCAAATATCACCTCTGGCGATCCCATTATCAGTCAAAATACAAATATGCCTCGTGCTCCGCTGCATCAAGACTTTCTAACGGTGTTTTGCATTTATTCTAGTTTATGTAGGTCGTAAGTTTGTTGAAGTGCTTTAAAAGAAAACCCGTTCGGCGAAGGTGGACTTACCGGCCTGTGTGACGAGGAAGGCTGCGCAGGACCACAAAACATGTATCGAGAAATTGACGCATTCATACATCATCAATATGTCCAAACTATTTTTAACTAACCTAGGTGATAGAACTTTGGAAAAGGGGCGGGGATGGCCGAGAAGTAAATGTGTTGAGCTCTGGGTACCAAACGCCCTGGGTACAACACATTCCCCCCTCGGGATACGAGTCCTATAAGTATGTTTTTCTCCTCATAAACTTAAAGTTTTGGGTTTTAGACTCCCCCCTCGTTGCTCTTCTTCTCCTACTAAACGTCGCGAGAGAGAAAGGGGGCGCCATATTACTTTATGGGTTAAATGTCGCAAAACCAATAACCGACCAACAACCAACACTCCAGGGCTAAAAAAAATGGTTTCGTGGTTGTCGTCCAAATCCGGAATAGGCTTGGTGGTTGTCACCTTTTGTGCAAACGATAACATTATGCTACATGGCCCGGAACAGGGGTTCCCAACCTGGGGTAATGCGCTGGCTTGTGGAGGGGTGGGGGTGGGGTTATAGCGGGGTTTCGTCAAACCTCCAGTATCAAACCTCGTCAAACCTGTGTACATTTGCCAAAAACCTGTGCACATATATCAGCAGGAAATACTACATGTTCTCAACCTTGAAAATGAACTTTGGTTATGAGGCATTCTGAATTTGATACGGGGTAATCACGAGGTTGGCCTAACCCAAAGGGGGTAATGATAGCTCGAAAAGGTTGTGATTTCCTGGACCTATAACAAATTGCGTCGATTACCTTTATACAGAATATCTTGCCGCCAATTTCCTTTTCGGCAATTCGACGTCGTCAATGCACCCATGGTTTGCAACACTGTCAATGCACCCATGGTTTGTGAGCCTTAATAATGCAAGGGCTTAGAAGTGTCGTGAATTTAAGCCGGCTTAAATAATAAGCCAGTTTAAACTGGCTTAAATTAATAAAAGCCACTGGCTGGCATAAATTCAATTTAAGCCAGCTTTTTTCCATCCCTAAATATAGGTAGGTAGGTACCTACTTACATATAGGGATGGCAAATTTAAGGCACCTGGTGCTTTAAACCAGTTTAAACCAGCCGGCATAAATGAATTTAAGCCACCCTGGCTAAAATTATGTTTCGGATATGGCTTGAGTGCAGTGACAAACAAAAGTTAGGGAAGCATCAATTATTCCAAAATGTGCTGCACTCCATTTTATTTATAAACAAACACTCCCTAGAATTTCCCAAAACTCTAGCTGGGTTCTAGGTATGCACTCCACAAGTCAGATTTTTACCCATTGGGTACCTAGCCATTGTATAGCTAGGTACCTATTTCATGTTACCTTAAAAGTAACTATATGAGCCAGACCAATTTGTGATGTTTTTGACATAGCTTTCCCATTGTCTTACTGATAATAGTATATGTAGGTAGGTACCTACCTACCCATATTCATAGATAACAGTAAGCAATCTGTTTGCTTATTGTTTGCTACAGTAAGCAATCTGTCTACCTATTGCACATTTTGCACACATTGTCAACTATTGCACACCTTTCATGACATTGTATGGTAGCACATTATTTCCTGTTAGCACTAACACTCGTGGAAGTGGAGCATTAGATCCATTAGATGAGCATTAGATGAGCTTCAAAGCATTAGATGATAGGTGAATCAACCTAATGTCCATACTTTGGGTCAGAAACTGTCACTAACCATCTGGTCATGCACAGTAGGTCTTCATTGTACTCTCTCTAGGTATGGTATTTTACATTTGTATTGTGCTGAAGACCAACACTGTCAATGCACCCATGGTTTGTGAGCCTTATAAGTGTGGGACTTAGAAGTGTAGTGAATTTAAACTGGCTTCAATAATAAAAGCCAGTTTAAACCGGCTTAAATTAATAAAAGCCACTGGCTGCCATAAATTGAATTTAAGCCAGCTTTTTCCCATCCCTACCTACATATACATACTATTATCAGTAAGACAACGGGAAAACTATGCCAAAAACAGCACAAATTGATGTGGCTCAAATAGTCACTCTTCAGTTAACATAAAATAGGTACCTAGCTATCAAATGGCTATGAACAGTCTGTCTAATATGTACCTTGCTACATATTATCTGCAGAATCTTGCTGCAGAAAGACTGAAACGAGCATGTGAAGTGGTCCGAAAAATGGCAAATGAAATTTAATTTTGATAAGTGCAAAATCATGCATGTAGGTAGGTAGCATATCAAGGCTCCATACTTGATGGGTGGGCAAGTACTATCTGTGACTCAGCAGGAGAAGGAATTAGGTGTTATTTTCAACACAAAATTGGGGGCATCAGAACAGACCAAAGAAGCCAGGAAGAAGGCACTAAGAATGCTTGGGGCAATAAATAGGAATGTATGATACAAAAGTGAGGAAGTAATCAGGAAGCTTTATTGTGCATATGCTAGGCCATATCTGGAATATTGTGTCCAAGCTTGGTCCCCTAGTTATGAAAAATATTGTTGGCTTTTAGAGAGAGTACAAATGAAGGCAACAAAAATGGTGAATGGTATGGGCAACCTAGCATATGAGGAATGATTGAAGAAATTGAATATGTTTTCACTTAGATATAGAAGGCTGAGAGGAGATCTCAAGGTCTTTCAATTTGTACATGGTCAGGAACAGGGTTATCTCAGGGAACTGTTTGAATTTAACAGAAATGATGGAATTAGAGGTCATAAATTCAAAATTAAAGTTAACCACAGCAGAACAAGGTTAAGGCAAACTTTCTTCACCAACAGGGTAGTAGAACACTGGAACCAGCTGCCAGAAACCATTGTCAGTAGCAACACACTGAACATCTTTAAGAACAGCATAGACAATCATTACAAGAATAGTGGGCTTGTTTTTCTGTATTCCAGGGAGAGTTGATCAATACATTTGGTGGACAACTGGTTCAGTGTACAGAGTGCAACCAAGAAGGGCCCTTGTGGCTCATAGTTGCACTGATCTTTTATGTCTTTATGTCTTTTATCTCCCTCAATGATAGTTGGATGTCAAATTCCTGGTATTTACAAATACCATTTCTAACTACCAGCACCCAGGGGGCTACATGTTAGACCAACTGTACCTAATGGGTAAACATCTGGCTTGTGGAGTGCATACCCAGAACCCAGACAGAGTTTTGTGGAATTCTAGGGAGTATTTTTTTGCAAATAAAATGGAGTGTAGCACATTTTGGAATTATAATTGATGCTCCCCTAACTAATGTCCATCACTGCCCTCCAGCCATACCAGAAATATAAGTTAAGCCAGAGTGGCTTAAATTAATTTAGGCCAGCCAGTTTAAACCATGGTTTAAACCACCAGGTGGCTAAAATTCACCATCCCTATATTGTATGCATTGTCACCAACTGCAGTGCAATGCCTGCTGAGTAGGTACCTACACACCAAAATATTTTTTTCTAATTACATTTAGGTGACTATATTTTACTCAAATGTAATCCATATACCAATATCTTCACCTGAGCTTGATGGTTGATGATCCAGTGCTGGCTTGCAAGTCCAGTCAAATCGCCTGCCAGGGCCCAAATGGCTATCTTGCAGTACTCTTAACACTGGTAGACCTGGGTGCTTTACTTTTGAATGTTTGTAAATGCTCTGTGCAGTACCTTTCCAATCGCAATGTCCACATCTACAGGATGACCTTACTAACTTTGTCACCCTTACGCCCTGGCCCCGAATAGAGTCGGTTTCTGGAGTCTGTCTAAGACCGAACCACTTCATTTGGTCTCATATAAGTCAGAAAATGAAGAAAAAAATCGTTTGATTAACACTCCAGATAATTCGAACTTGGTAGTTTTATCTTGCCGCACTCATCCACCACTCATCAATTATAAAGAACCGTGATCAATTCCCTATTTCACTCTTCGGCGCACATCGTCGCGTTTAAAATGGAAACGGACGGATTTGAAAGCGAGGAATGCGCGTAAAAGAATAATATTCTTCTAGATTCTTTCCAACGATTTTAATGAAATAAAAAATATTATCGTACATCCTACATGAAAAAGGTTTCAAGTTAAAATTGTTTTAAAAAATCAGCTAATGTTATAAATTATTCATTACTTAACGTAGGTCTAGTGTTGTTTTAGTACCCGTGGTCTAGTCGATTGCCTCCAAAGCCGCTGAGTATACCATAGTTGGGTACTTCCGTACCGCTGCCATCGAGCATAAAGTGGTACCGGGCGAGTTCGACAACCACCGGCGACCAGAAGGCATGCCATTGGCTCTGTGCTAAACGGGAGACAATTCTATCGTCGGCGGTCTTCTGAACGATGGAATGGTTGTCTCGACGACACTTTGTTGCCGTTGAGTCATTTTTTTTGCCGCTGAGCGTACTAGATACTAGATACTAGAACCACAAAAACGTACGATGGGAATGAAGAAATGGTAGCGTGGCGGTGGGTGGTAGAGGTCTGCACGGTTAACATTTCTAGAGGTCTGCACGGAGAGACATTTCCAGTCCCGGTCCAATCCGATTCGTTTCAATCCTGCTTACCTTGACACGGATATCGTGACGTAGTCAATTTTATGTATAGTAGGTACCATTTATATGATTTCACATATAATATTTATAATGATATGGAAATGTGGTCGCCAAAAGTCCCCGTTCGTGGTTGTCGTCCACGACGACAGAACGATACGATTTGTTATCCCTGCAAACCCGGGACATTTCCTAATCCCGCGACCCAACGGCGAAGTGTGGGCGGCGTCATTAGCCGTGCTCGTGCAAAAAAATGCGTCGCTAACCACCCAATATACAAACAAGTAACTTTGGGAAAATGCAGCACTTCTTGGGTACGAGCCCTATTGACCAAAGCGTTCCTCCGTTCCTGCTTCCAGCTAAATTCATTGCGAGTAATCAGGCTGTGAACACATCGTGTCACAGTTTTTAGTGACATGACTTTTCCACTCAGTTTATACCGTGTTTAACCGTTTCGCGCGGCACCTTCCATCCGACTGATTATCTACGTAGTAATCTGGCCTTTGGGAAGGCAGGTCGTCGCATTTCGTGATGACGTAACGTGATCAGCGGTTTGCCGACTGGCCTTTAGTTGGTGTCGACTGGATCAGGGTCGCTGAAGTTCCGCCACAACGAGACTTCTCTTGGAACAAAGAATATTTCTACTTCAGAGAAGATATCATGGTGAAGCTGCTGAAAATAAAAGCGAAAAAGGGTCTAATTCTTGGTGAATAAATCAGAAGATGCATGTAAACGTAAATATTTGGAAATCGTCATGGTCCGCCCGGCCCAACCGGACCATATGAATTTTCATATGAACTTTTTCGTATATGAGCGAAAGCAGACGCGCTATGGCTTTGTCCCCGCTTTGACCTTCATTGTGCACTCCCCAAGAGTATGCCGATGTTTTGATATGGATAGAAATTGAGAATCGTTTTTGCAATCGTTTTTCTCCACCGGGGTTGGGCGGAATTGGACTCCAGTGCAACAGCCCATCACATGTCTCATTTTATCCCCCTTTCGCCGTTTCTAGAAACCCAAACCCAATACAGAATAGTGGTTGCAGCCTTCATGCCACTAACATCCTATGGTATACGAGCATTCTTGACGTGAATTGTGTTGCAGCTATCGCACAAAAATTATATAATTTTCGATTTATATATTATTCAGCGCTCTCGTGAGGATCACTTCATTTCATTTCAATTCAATACGATGACCCTTACCTCAGTTGGTGGACAAAAGGACTTGGTGCATATTCGGATAATCCTTCGCCGAACCACAAAATGAAGCAATTTCACAATATCGGGTTAATTCTCACCGTCATACTTTATTATTTATGTCATGTCAGGTCTTGCTAAACATAAGCATTCCGATTCCGGAGACGCCTTAAATGTTACTACGAACAATACAAACATTTGTGCACATTTGCTTACACTGCGCAGTACCTCCTGTGAAAATATCCTATCGAAAACACCACGATAAAAAATAAAGCTACTGTTCTCTGCAATATGCCCACGCACTACTCGCTCATGACACGCAGCATACACGACACGACCAGAAACGCGTAGATGATGGTAAACAATGGCAATGTTAAACAGTGAATGAAGTGAAACAATGAAAAATGAAAACAGACATTCTTTGTGGATTATCTATTGATTTGAAAAAGGCCTTCGGTGCAGTTAGCGTAGGCGTACTAGTTAGATAATTACAGTGCACTTGAGTTCAAGGTCCCCTATTTATAATAGTATAATCATACTTTAGAAACATATATCAATAAACTAAAGTATATGAAACACTACCTGAACCAGTGTGAATTTCTATTGGTGTTCCGGACAATTTTTTTTAATGTGTTCCCCAGCCAGCTGTCACTCGCTTCATTCTTGAGGCATTAGTACGTTCTCCCGAAGGTCTTGAAACCAACCAACCCTTCGTCCGCCAACAGTTGCTCCAACGCAGCCGCATCTCCCACACTCTGAAATTGAGACGGCCACGTGTAAATGGGAGTGCAGAGAATGGGGAGATCGATCTGGAGTTGGTCTCACGGCTGAAAAGGCCACTGTACGCATCAGATGAAGAAGCTGCCATCGGTACAGTGCACACTCTTCGGCAAGGGCTTCGTGGATATTTGTTCAGAAGATAGACTGGGGGTAGAAACTAACAATGTTTAGTAAGGAATATCGCCACTGCTCGCGTTTCATTCTTTATTCAGATTTTTGGGCGCATTAGCTGCCATGGTTATTTGGCGCCTGGAAACATGTCACTAGAACAAGATTCCAATTTGAGGCGTCACACATGGGTAACTCAGTATGCGGATAGAATGAGGAATGTTAAGCCACCACCAGATCACGGTGGTAAGATTGCGTGCTCAAAGGAGCCGGAAGTTCTATCTATCGCTGCTCGTTTCCTGCGGCGATGGATTTGAATAGGCAAGCGCGGCGAAATCAGAGACGGACGGAGGCCACTCTATGGTCCCATCTCGCACCGCCAGACCAGCGAAGAGAAAATACCCGGAGCAACCCGAAGCTAGGAAAGTACCAGGCGGAGAAGCATTACCCCCGGAGGTGGGCCGACACAGACCGCTGGAAAAGCACTACCCGGAGGTTGGTCCACACAAACCGCTGGAGAAGCATTACCTGAAACTTGGCCCACAGATTGGCGGAGCACTTCCTGGAGCTGGACTCATAAGCTGAACATTTGATGAGCCTCGAATGATGCTCGGCTACCATGTCTGTGCCTGTTGTCTCAATATAGCCCTTTGCTATAGGGGCTGACTTGGCCTTGACAGCGAAAAAACTCTTTCAAATGTCTGTGGTTATGGCTTAGGCACTATTACGCAAGGCCGATGGACATTTTACACATATGAGGTGCCTTTTGCAAAAGTTGCTGGTGTGGTCCTCGTAAGGCTCGGTACGCATGATCGCACCTTCACCACACACACACCACACTCCAAGCCTGCGGTAAAACAATACTGTCAAAGATCGAAACGTTGCTTGCCCCATGGTCTGTGATGCGAGTCCCATATATCTGATGTTATAGTGCAAGTTATCAAACTTTTGATTCGTCCCACCGGTCTAACATCTTGCTTCAAGTCCCACAATTTTGTTCTCAAGAGTGCCGTAAAAGTCGAAGCAATCAACGACTCCCTCAATGCGAGTTATTTTCCTTGCGCGTCTCCACAACCATCAAGATGTTGTTCACTCACTTGTTCACTTTGTACAGTACGTGAATGCAGCACTAAGCACAGTTCGCTTGGTATCCATCTCGTTTGAGACTCCACCTCTAGGGCGCCGTTTCGTTATCGAAGTTGGCTACATGCCACCACGGTTACGCCGCGGTGTCTGTCGCAGCCGCTGCGTTGGCGGCACGGCGATAGCAATGATAGCAATACGATAGGTCGAGATACAACCAGATTTGCCATCCGGCTCTGTCCGTCAAGTCGAGTCCCAACAACACTCGTCAGTGTCCTCATATTGTCTTACACAGCTGGACAGTGGGCATTTCAGACAAGATCAGACTATGCAGGAGTTCTTATTCATATTTTCATATCGAGAATTCACCATAAATTTGACCACCAAGGATCCGCATGCGAGAAGCACAACAGGAACAGAATCAGACAAGGTATAATGAAAAACGCATCCATAGCGACGTTACCACACGGCTAAGGCATTTTCGAAGCCAGTGCAAATTTCGGCAGTTATAAATCGACGACGAATACGTCGGTCACTTCAAAGTTCCTCATAGGCTGGACATGGGTATAAGCACGATTCCATTCATCCATGTCTTGTGATATAATTGAGCCGAACATACGCATTCGTGCCTGCAAATCACGCCGTCTGTGTCTCCCGCTGTGTCTTACTCTCTGTCTGTTTCCGACTACTTCCGTATCTTTTCCTCCTTGCCAATCTTGCTCTTCCCGTCTATTCATCCGATCGGCTATCTCTCCCTCTGTTTTTGTGTCTGTTTATCTCTGTATATCAATAGCTAGTCTCGACCTCTGCAAACCTGAAATGTCGCAGTGCACTATATTATGGACCTCTGGGAAGCAATTTGTATGCGCCAGTGGAAAATATAGATGCACAGCAAAATATAACTTGGATGAGTATTTGTATCCAATATTTTACCTAACTTTCAACAACTGCCAATTCTGACACATTTTGCGGCAGGTTAGGACCAACACCAGGGGAGGTGCTGGCGACAGGTTAGGTGTCAGGCGCTCTCACCTCCGGGTGTCGTCGGTCGAGCAGGCGGCGGTAGGCGAAGCAGGCCGGATGGTTGATGAGGAGCCAGGTGCGCGCGCTGGGCTGCAGGGCGGCGCGCACATCGGCTGGCAGACCCCCACAAAGCGGCAACTCGTGCCGGCCGTACACCAGATACAGCACGTCGTGGATGGCGTCTGTAGCGGCCTTAATCGTTTGCATGGACGCGTGCGCTATGCGCGCCAGCACCACCGGCGAACGGATCTTCACCAGCTGCTTGGCCAGCCTGCGGTAGCTGTGGTGGCAACGGCATATGAGCTCAGCAGGAACGGGAGTCCCTGAACACAATTCCAAAACACAAGTTAGTCCCTGAACACAATTCCAGAAGTTCTGTGTCTTTCTGACGAGTAGTTTGCCCGGCGCAGTGACCCAAGATATGACGTCATATACCACGAACTAATCTGCTTCATCTGATGTATCTCTGGAACGGTGGAACATGTTTGACAGCCGAGAACTTGTACGGGTGCCAAAGTACTGTAGATATGTAATTCATGTATTCTATTTCAAATATTACCTCATGGTATATACATTTTGAATATTTCAACATACATACATCGAATTGTTTCTAAATTGGACAAAAAAAAATTGCATAAAATATTGATTTATGAAAAGTGAGACACGAGTTCATAATAGAAGAGATGATTTTATGTCATACGTGGGTTAACCTTCATCCACACAGTCTACTTTATCCGTCTGAGATTGCAGGTGGAAGGAGAATAAATGCAAGTTCACCGAAGTGTTCATTCTCATTCAGGTAAAGACATAAAAGATTGTACATCTATGAGCCACAAGGGCACTTCTTGGTTGCACTCTGGCCACTCAACCAGCTATCCCCCAAATCCGTCGATCCCTTCCTGGAATACTGAAAAGCAAGCCCTCTATTCTTATAATAATTGCCCATGCTGTTTTCAAATATGTTCAATATGCTTCTAATGACAATGGTTTATGGTAGCTGGTTCCAGTGTTATATTACACTATTGGTGAAGAAAGATTGTCTTAACCTTGGCCTGCTGTAGTTAACTTTAATTTTTAATTGGTGACCTCCAATTGCACCATTTCTGTTAAATTCAAACATTTCCCTCATATATCCCTTCTCCTGAACATGAACAAATTTAAAGACCTCGACGAGATCTCCGATCAGCCTTCTGTATCTAAGTGAAAACATTAAATTTCTTCAATCTTCCATCACATACCAGGTTGCTTATACCATTAACCATTTTTTGTAGCCATCTTTTGTACTCTCTCTCTCTCTAAACGCCAACAATATTTTTCATAACTAGGAGACCAAGCCTGGTCACAGTATTCAAAATGTGGCCTGACATTTGCACGGTAAAGCTTTCGGGTGACTTCCTCACTTCCGTATGATACATTCCTATTTATTGCCACAAGCATTCTGTGCCTTCTTCCTTGTCCTTCGGTCTGTTCTGATGCCCCCAATTGTGTTGAGAATAACATCTATGTCCTTCTCTTGAATCACCGATAGTACTTGGCCACCCATCAAGTATCGAGCCATCCTATGCTATCTACCTACATGCATGAATTTGCACTTATCAAAATAATATTTCACTTGCCACTTTTAGTTTAAGTCTTTCTGCAGCGATATACGCTCATTGTGTCCTGTTATTGTCCTAAAGACCTTCAAATCATCCGCAATTTCAACACCTTACTGCTTAGGCCACTTTCAATATTATTTACAAATATAATGAACAGTAGTGACCCCAGCACTGACCCCTGGGGAATTCCGCTAAGAACATTTTGCCATGACTTTGTACTATTTCGCACCACTCTCTGCTGTCTATCTGAAAGCCACAACTCTAATCCATTTTAGGGTGTTGCCTGCAATACCATGGACCTGAAGCTGCATCATTAACCGTTTATGGGATACTTTGTCAAAGGCCTTACTAAAGTCAAGATATGCTACATCAACCTGAGTTCCGTGATCAAATTGTTCTGTAGCGAAATTTAAAAACTCTAAAGGATTTGTGAGACACGATCGCCCCTTTCTAAAACCATATTGAGTGTTTTGAATCAATCTGTTTCCTTCCAGACAACTAACTAATATAGGCTTGTTAATTGATTCGAGTACCTTACAGACCAGGGATGTGAGGCTTACTGCCCTATAGTTTCGAACTTTCCCTCTTTCCCCTTTCTTGAAAATAGGAATTACATTTGCCCTTTTCCAAGATGTTGGAATTTCATTTTGTGAAAATGTTTTACAAAATATTATACTAAATGGCAATGCCAGTTCCTTTTCAGCTTCCCTCAATAACCTAGCATAAATTTCCTCTGGTCCTAGTGCCTTGCTTGGCTTTATTTTCCTGATATGATTGAAAACAACATCACTATCAATGAAATCAGCATCGTTTATCGGATCATATGTCATTGAACTGTGGTGTACGGTTCGCAGATTACTCATATCTTCCAATGTAAACACTGATGCCCAGCTCCTCAACCATCTCAATATCCTCACTCAATATAGTCCCATTTACTTCCAGTGGGCCAATTATGCTATAAACTTTACTCAGCTTGCAGAAACTAAATACATTTTTGCTGTCCCCATTACAGTTCCTAACCAAATCCAATTGTATTGGTCGCTTTCCTGCTCTGGGTTTCTGCTTCACAGTCTCCAGCATTTTGAAACGACCTTAGATTTATGATCATTGAAACTTCCTTAAACACTCTAAATGCAGCTTTCTTAGCCTTAATTGCTTGCATCAAATCTAGCGTAAGCCATGCTAGCTTTCCTACCCTTCTTTTGCGCCCTTGCTTTTTGGGAACATGTCTAATCGGAATTTCCTTCAAGTAACTTTTCCACATTTCAGGCATTTAAATAGGGGAATTATTCTTCTCATCTTATGACACTTAAAGGCGCTCGCATGCGGTCAAAGTATACTCCGTTGAAGTTAGGAACCTTCACCAAATTATCCTTCAGGTTCCCACAGCATGTGCCTTCAATCTGACTATGTTATGGTCGCATATTCACAGAGTTTCTCCTGCATAAAGACATAAAGACATAAAAGATTAGTGCAAATATGAGCCACATGGGCCCTTCTTGGTTCCACTCTGTACACTGAACCAGTTGCCCACCAAATCTGTCAATCAGCCCTCCCTGTAATACTGAAAAGCAAGCCCTCTATTCTTATAATGATCGTCTATGCTGTTTTTAAAGATGTTCAATGTGCTGCTACTGACAATGTTTTCTGGCAGCTGGTTCCAGTGTTCTACTACCCTGTTGGTGAAGAAAGTCTGCCTTAACCTTGTTCTGCTGTGGTTAACTTTAATTTTAAATTTATGACCTCTAATTGCATCATTTCTGTTCAATTCAAACATTTCCCCAAGATATCTCGTCTCCAGACCATGGACAAATTTAAAGACCTCGATGAGATCTCCTCTCAGCCTTCTATATCTAAGTGAAAACATAATCAATTTCTTCAACCTTTCCTCATATGCCAGGTTGCTTATGCCATTAACCAGTTTTGTAGCCCTCTTTTGTACTCTCTCTAAAAGCCAACAATATTTTGCATAGCTAGGAGACAAAGCTTGGATGCAGTATTCCAAATGGGGCCTGACGTATGCACAGTAAAGCTTCCTGATCACTTCCTCACCTCTGTATGATATATTCCTATTTGTTGCCCCGATCATTCTCAGTGCCTTCTTCCTGGCTTCTTTGGTCTGTTTTGAAGCCCCCAGTTTTGTGTTTAGAATAACACCTAAATCCTTCTGTTGAGTGACTGATAGCACTTGGCCACCCATCAAGTATGGAGCCTTCATATGCTGTTTATCTACATCCATTTTAAGATGCTACCTGCAATACCATGGGACTGAAGCTGTATCATTAACCGTTTATGGGGTACCTTGTCAAAGCCCTTACTAAAGTCAAGATATGCTACATCAACCTGATGTCCCTGATGAAATTGTTCTGTGGCAAAGTTAAAAAAAAGTACAAGAGATTCGTGAGCCACGATCGTCCTTTTGTAAACCCATGTTGAGTATCTTGAATCAATCTGTTTCCTTCCAGATAACCAACTATTATATCCTTGGTAATTGATTCGAGTACCTTGAAGACTAGGGATGTGAGACTTCCTGGCCTATAGTTTTCAACTTTCCCTCTTTCTCCTTTCTTGAAAATAGGAACTACATTTGCCCTTTTCCAATCGGTTGGAATTTCATTTTGTGGAACTGATCTACAAAATATTATACTAAGTGGAAATGCCAGTTCCATTTCAGTTTCCCGCAACACCCTAGCATAAATATCATCAGGTCCTGCTGCCTTGTTTGGCTTTATTTTCCTGATATGATTGTAAACAACATCACTATCAATGAAATCAACATCATTTGTCAGATCCCATGTCGCTGAACTATGGTGTACGGTCGGCAGATTGGTCATATCTTCCAATGTAAGCACTGATTTAAACTGCTTGCTCAGCTCCTCAACCATCTCACTATCCTCGCCCAATGTAGTCCCGTTTACTTCCAGTGGACCAATTGTGCTAGAAACTTTACTCAGCTTGTAGAAACTAAAGAACTTTCTACTGTCCCCATTACAGTTTCTAGCTAAATCCAGTTCTTTTGCTCGCTTTGCTGCTCTGGTTTTTTGCTTCGCAGTGTCTCTAGCTGTTCGATACGCCTTTAGATTAACGACATTTGAGGCTTCTTTAAAGACTCTAAATGCAGTTTTCTTAGCCTTAATTGCTTTTATCAAGTCTGGTGTAAGCCATGCTGGCTTTCCAACCCTTCTTTTGCGTCTTTGCTTTTGGGGGACATGTCTAATCTGAATTTCCTTCAAGTACGATTTGAACTTTTCCCACATTTCACAGGCATTTAAATTGGATAATTCTTCTTCCCATCTGATGGCACTTAAAGCCGCTCTCATGCAGTCAAAGTCTGCTCTGTTGAAATTTGGAACCTTTACCAAATTATCCTTGATAACTTCCCCTACATATGCCTTGAATCTAACTATGTTATGGTCACTTCTTCCCAGAGTTTCGCCTACAGTCAAGTCTTGAACTAAGTCACGTAAATCCGAGAATACAAGGTCCAAGAATGAACCATGCCTGGTAGGTGCCGATACAAACTGATGTAAGAACAGGTCCTCCTCAAGGCATTTACTAAACATGTTGCATGATGGGGAGTCAACACCAGCATTTTCATAACCTTTTAGATTAAAGTCACCAAGAATAAGGCACTTCCTCTTAAAGTTTCTACTGATTTCCTCACAAATCACCTTGTCAAGCTCCAGTTGCTGAGAATGTGGCAGGGTTCCTGATCGGTAGAAAGCTCCTATCCTAAGAGTATTGCTGTTGCCTTTTCCCACAGTGACATCAAGCCAAATGGACTCCACACACATTTTTTTCCCACCTGCTACTTTTTGAGAACTGAATAAGCTATTCATATAGAGCATTACACTACCCCCTTTCATTGCTGGACCTCTATTTCACGAAAACATATTGTATCCCTGGATCTCATAGTCCTGCAAGTTATCTCCAAAATACCCTTCACTGACCCATGCCTGCGTAATGCAAACAAAATCTGGTTGGTCCTCAGCAACATAACACTTGAACTCATCAAATTTGGAACGGATACTCTTGAGCATTAAACATCATACACTTAACAAATGCCCCATAACCACCTTTGGCTTTTTCATACTGAGGAGCTCTTTTATCACTAGATGAACTATCACTCTGTGATAGTTGTGATCACTTGCACTGCTGCTGTCCCTATTTGCAGACTTTGAGTTTCTATTGCCTTGGCTGACACTATTGGAATATTCCTGAGTTGGCAATGCGATTTCATCCCTCCCCACCCCATTTCCTAGTTTCCCTAAAGGACATGCTCGTACACTTTGCCTAACACATGGACCTCCTTCTCAGAGGAGTGCAGGCCATCCCTCTGATAGAGGTCTCACGCATAAAACCTGCTCCACTCGTCTACAAATGTAAAACCTAGCTCATGGCAGAGCTTTCCTACCCTGGCGTTAGCTGCCAGTGCCCTAGAGCTCCACTCAGGGGAGGCTCTAGCCCTAGGCAAAATTGCTGTTACAATGACTCTATTGGTGGCCAGAAGGGCCCTATATTCCCGCAGAAGCTCCTCACTCCTAGCAGGACCTATGTTATTTACCCCTACATGCACTATGACTGTACTAAACTGGTGATCACTGGTGACCTGTGCCACCACAGGTACCAGGTCCTTCACCTTGGCACGAAGCCTGGTGATGCACCTCCTGCCCCTCCTACCTTTACAAAATACCCGCTCTAAATGTCGCACACGACAGTCTCCTAGGACCAGCACTGATTCCTTACTACTACTATCCTGGGGGCAGTCATCCAATGCCTGGAACATATTTGATGTTAATATGTCTGCCCTCTGGGCCGTTCGGCTAGACGTCCTCCCGCTCCTACCACCTGCCACCTGCCACTCACTGACCCTTTCCTTAGGTTCGCGTCTCCAAATCCTCCACCCCCTGACCTCATGCCACTTCCCCTCCTGTGACCTACCAGAACTACCCCTCCTCTGTTCACTATTAACACTCCCCTCTCGAGAGATCCCAGCCACCTCCACAGTAGGGGAAGCCTCAGCTACCTGGTGGCCTGCGACCACCTGGGCATATGATGTCCTTGCTACGGAGTGAACCCTTGTTGCTTTATCTTGCCTACCCTGTGCAACAAGGGCAGCCCTGAGCTTGGAAAGCTCTGCTTTAAGGGTCCTAATCTCTTCCTCCAGTGCCTGCATCCTGGTCGAAATCATCCTAAATGATGCAGCTTATGCCTAGATTTAGATTCAAATTAACTCGCTAAACAACCGACAAAAAAGCCAACTATCATTCACTATAAATCGCTACCTCCTATACTGTCAGTTAATTATCTAAGTACCCCAAGAAAAGCAACACGCTAAGCAGAAACTATTAAACAATTTTTTTATTTTTAAATAAATAAATAAACAATGTCTAATATAATTGTCTTCCACACAAGTAGACAACTATATGAATATCCCTGTTGATATCACTTATGGCTAGACAGAAAAATGAACAGTCACACAGCACTTATGAATACCACCAACTTACTACCAATTAAACTTCTTAAACTTCAACACTAAACACACTATGCACCAGAAAAATAAATAAAGTATGTTAGGATAGTATGAATGTTGTCTAATGTACTCATGAAATCTACACACTTGTAATTTCTCCTACAACAGAAATCGAAGCGACGAGAACACGCCTAAAGCCACGAGGCCTCTCCTAACAAGAAGATGGCGCACGGCAGCGTCGCTAGGTTAATATAGTATAGTTTGCGTGCTACGAAAATGCTAATCAGATAAAAACTAATGAAATATAATCACAGAAGTAATTGCTAAACACCTATCCACAGTTTAGACTAGAGTACTGCCCTGTCCTGCAGTCAAGTCTTGAACTAAGTCATTTAAATCCGAGAAGACAAGGCCCAAGAACGAGCTCTGCCTAGTTGGGTCCGTTACAAACTGGTGTAAGAACAGGTTCTCTTTGTTGTGCGTGTGTCGCATGTGCCGAGCGCGGGCCGTGGTTTATGGTTATATGGCACCACGGACGCGCGACCCACTTCCGACTGTTCGCCCTGGCAGGGCCCAGTCGCGTCAGGGCAAGGCCAGAGGTAGCAGCGTGTACAGTCGTGCCGTGGACAGTGAAAATATAGAGACCGTGATCTTCCAGTGTATCGCAAGAGACAGTGAAGACTAAGCGTGCACCACCACACTCTTCAAGGCACTTCCTAAACATTTTGCATAATGGAGAGCCAACACGAACATTTTCATACCATTTTAGATTTGTTTGTTAATTAGGTGGTTCATGACAAGGAACTGGCATGGCCACTTAGTATAATATTTTGTAGATCAGTTTCACAAAATGAAATTCCAACATATTGGAAAAGGGCAAATGTAATTCCTATTTTGAAGAAAGGGGAGAGGGAGGCTAATGGCGCCGCGCACACTGTTTCGCCGGTGAGCCGCGCGATTAGGTAATGTTCCGAGCGGCGCTAATGTCGAACCCAGGACCTTTGGTACCCAGAGCTCAACACCTTAACCACTGGGCCATCCCCGTCCCTATCCTAGATTAAAGTCACCAAAAATAAGGCATTTCCTCCGAAAGTTTCTACTGATTTCCCCGCAAATCACCTTATCGAGCTTCAGTTGGTGAGAATGTTGCAGGGTTCCTGATTGACATAAAGCTCCTATCCCCAGATTCTTGCCATTGCCTTTTCCAACGGCGACATCGAGCCAAATGGACTCCGCAGACACATTTCGACCCCATCTGCCACTTTTTGCGAACAGAATAAGCTATTCACATAGAGCCTTACACCACAACATTTCGTTCCTCCTCAACAACATAACACTTGAACTCATCACATTTTGATCGAATACTCTAAGCATGAAGTATCAAACACTTAACATATGTTCCATAACCAGCTTTATCCTTTTCATGTTGAGTAGCTCTTTCATCACTGGATGAGCTACCACTCTGCCCCCTTGAACTGCTGCTATCCCTATTTGCTGACTTTGGGGTTCTTTTGCCTTTGCTGTCACTATTGGCATACCCCGAGATGGCAATGCCACTTCATCCTTCCTCACCCCTTTGCCAAGATATCCTGAAGGACATGCTCATATATTTTGCTTAACATATGCTCCCCCTTCTCAGAGAAGTGCAGGCCATCCCTATGATAAAGGTCCCATGGGCCATAAAACCTGCACCACTCGTCAACAAAGGTCAAACCTAACTCACGGCAGATCTTACCTACCCTGACATTGGCTGCCAGTGCCATAGAGCTCCACTCAAGGGAGACTCAAGCCCTAGGCAAAGTAGCCCTAGGCAAAATACACAAGAGGAAAAAACAGCCAACTCAACAACAAATTTACTCTATAATACCATGTAATGCAATTGATGAAAATGGATGTCTGGTCAATTATGATCCTCGTGCGTGAAGCGTTTTGACGGAATACTAGCTGGTGTTAACATTAAACAACCACTGTAACTCTGATTGTAAATCAAACTATACTAAAATAATCTACATTTGTAAAAGTCACATGAGAGTAATAAGAGTTGCAGTGTAGTCAAATTATGGGATGCCATTGGTATCATATAGATCCAATTATTTCTACACCAAGCAACTTACTCCACGGTATATCGGCAGTCTCCCAAAGTGAATAGCATAACATAATTGTGAACCAGAATATTTTAAAAATTGTGACGATAGAGATACAAGTGTATGTAATAACACCCTGCAATTGTATCCAATGGCATCAGGAGCTCCAGGGAGGCAAACATTTGACGAGAACATGCGATCTGACCAGAATCCCAACGCAAACTTGTTTTTTTCGCCCCCTGGCTCGGCGAATTTAGAAATCGTGAGCGAGTCCCTCAGACAGTGGGAATGTGCTGGAGCTCACCGAGAGAACACGAGCAGCAGCTTGTTCAGCGCTACTACGTCTGGACCAAGGAGCACCATGAAGACCATGTCCCGTTCCAGCTGCGGTACGATAGGCACGCCGTTGTCCAGCAGCACTGGTGACACCTGGTGGCACCAAGGACAACTTTAGACACCCTATCGTCTTAACCCTCCGGTCTCCCCGGTCAGATCCTCACACCCCGTCTCGGAGGGTGGAGGCAAGTTGCTAGTCTCACAATCGAAAGGATGTGGGTTCGAGTCTCACCTGTCGCTACTCTTCGCCCGCGACCAATCGGTGAGATTGGCGACGCTACATGACTCAGCGGTCGATGTGTCGTAAAACCAATAACCAACCAGGGTGGGGGCTGATAGGAACCAACCTCTGGTCTCAAAACTATGCGTCGCACAAGAATGAGAGGTGTCATCGGAAAGCGCACGACGAGTAGGACCCGACACCACCCCGAAAACATTGTCCCCAACATTTACGTCACTAGTGGGCCTAGGTTTTCCAGACTTACATCATGTTTTTGGCTATGGGGGTTAATTTCGTGGGAGATTTGAAAAACAAGTTATTTAGAATAAAAAAGAACTGCGAGATCGACCACATCCATACAATTTTTGGCCACCACAAAATAATTTTCTTTGATTTCAAAATTTTGAGTTTTCAAGTTTTCTTTAATTTTCCTCTTCTAATGGGTAGAGCGGACCGAAAAACGTTGTTGGAAGTCAACCATCCTGGAAAACCACCCATAGCGCAGTTCAGGTGTGCTTCGGAAAAAGGAAGTGCGCATGGGTAGTGGGCAGCACATTTTGCACCTGCGTCAGCCAATCAATTCCGACATGACCATACGCCCAGCAGACAGTTACAGTTTTACCAGTTCGATCGAGCTCGGGAAACGCAGTAAAACATCCCACTCGATAGAATAGTACATATGAAGCCTCTCTCGCGTAAGATCGCCACTCATAGTCTGAGAGGACGAGTAAATAAGGGTCTGTGTACAAAACGTGAACCTCGGCTTCACTCACCTATGCAGGAATACCCCGCTTCACTTGCGCACGACAATTACATCTGCCTATACAGCACAGTTCCACTCACCTATACAGCACAGCTCCACCCACATGTACAGCACAGCTCCACCAACCTATACAGCACAGCTCCACCCACCTGTACAGCACAGTTCCACTCACCTATACAGCACAGCTCCACCCACTTGTACAGCACAGTTCCACCCACCTGTACATGACAGCTCAGCTCCACCAACCTATACAGCATAGTTCCACCCACCTATACAGCACAGCTCCACCCACCTGTACAGCACAGTTCCACTCACCTATACAGCACAGCTCCACCCACATGTACAGCACAGCTCCACCAACCTATACAGCACAGCTCCACCCACCTGTACAGCACAGCTCCACTCACCTATACAGCATAACTCCACCCACCTGTACAGCACAGCTTCACTGACCTATTCAGCACAGCTCCACCCACCTGTACGGCACAGCTCCACTGACCTATACAGCACAGCTCCACCCACTTAAATTGTACAGCTCCACCCACTTGAATTGCACAGGTCCACCCACCTGTATAGCACAGCTCCACCCACCTGTACAGCACACTTCCACCAACCTGTACAGCACAGCTCCACTCATCTGTACAGCACAGCTCCACCCATCTATAAAGCACACTTCCACCCATACATGCAGCACAGCTCCAGCCACTTGTACAGCACAGCACAACCTACCTAGACAGCACAGCTCCACCCATCTGTACAGCACAGCTCTACCTATATGTACACCACAGCTCTACATATATGTACAGTACACTTCCACCCAGCTGTATAGTCCAGTCCACCCATCTGTACACGATGGCCAAAGTTAAGTGCAAGTGACAACCCAACTGACCTTCATGCAAAAGTCGAGTGTAGCGCGCAGTAGATTCCTTCTTACGGGTGACGTGACGGTTAGTTCCCCGCATATGCTGGCGCACAAGTCGGCAGTGCGGCCGACGTCCACGGCCGGGTGTTTGGACGCAGCCACCTGGCGGCAGTGTGGCACGTGTGCTGACATAATGACACCGACCGTGACACCGCCACGTAAGCATGTCCCAGCAGCGTCACTCTGCTACATACCGATGCAAAGGCAAGGCACGAGTGACGTTTGGCGGTAGCCTTTACCGCAGTATGTTCGAGGAAAGTAAGATGTCGCCTGTTACAAGATGTGGATGCTGGAGTGCTTGGTGTCACTGTTGGATTGGAGAAATTG
The DNA here is from genome assembly GCA_034440575.1 of Imbricaverruca yamaguchii. Classification (NCBI taxonomy): domain Eukaryota; kingdom Metazoa; phylum Arthropoda; class Thecostraca; family Neoverrucidae; genus Imbricaverruca; species Imbricaverruca yamaguchii. Next base: position 80,755 of record JAOTOL010000676.1, on the reverse strand, counting down.
TTGTAACTCTTGCTGAAATGGTGGCGTATTGATTAATTATCAACCAGATCAATGTGAGGGCATTTACGGTTGGTGTTTTTGGAGAAGCCGTCGAATTTCAGAAGCTACTAAATCTGAAACCAATTATCGCGGGGCAATGTAAATTCTAGATAACCACTGCCAGGTAAACTGAGATTTGCCTACATGAATCTCGAAAGCCTGGGCCTTGTTTACGAGGTCTGCCGTCGCCACGGTTCTGCGGTTGAAATAGGCTCCGTCTATCACCGAAACGACATCGGCAACTGAACGCACACGAAGACCATCGTGGCTGGTCGCAACCAAATCATGTGCAGATCCTGCACAGGCTATTCATAAAAAACACGCGTAAGTCAAATTGAAGTCATGTAAATGACACCGCTGAAAGGCTCAGTGGCTAGCTTACTAGATTTTGCAATCGATCTGCCAGATATTACATGATCGACATTGGCTTTATGTTGGAGGTAACGTTATTCAAGTACGGGTTAATAACCATTGCCAACCACTGGACGTAAACTGATTCGAGGTGCTTCTCCAGTAAGCTGCGAAGGAAACTTTCTGGTTGTGGAAAAATTGTGTTCTCATCTTTACCGATGGCTAAGTATTTACCGATGAAATTCATGGACTCCCGAAGCTCTAAACGATAAAAAACAATTGAAGTATGAAAACCTATGGCAGCTAAATATATGTAAATATTGTGGTAGCTACACTGAAGAACAAAGAATAATCGAAACTACCCCGTTTTATTGTAATCAAGGATGACTCTGATGACTGTACAACAAACGCCAAAATTAACACTGATCTACCAACAGCTGGCAGAAAAGGTCTCACGAATGAAAGGGATGTTCCATTTGAGTTCCAATTTGTATTCAAACGAGCTCTATTTCAGAACAACTAATGCTGGTGCAATTTCAATGGTGTGACACAATGTCAATGCCCATAGTTCCTCCTCCCCTGGTCCTCCTAGCGACGCCGCCGGATATAATCACAACTAAAACAGCAAGCCGTGGCGGGCGGCTACCTCCTCACACTGCCTTCTAACACCGTCTAACTCCGCGCCAGTGTTGCCCTGCGCTAAGATGAGCTTTCTCAATTTTGCTGTCGCTGCGTTTGCTGGCGCAGCCGACGCAGGACATGTGACTGACATCTTACTCACAGCTGATTGGCTGCTGGCTAAGCTCCACCCTTTTGGCCACGAAAGTCGCAACGTGTAGCACATGTCATGAACAGGTACCAGGTGTTTTAGATGCCGACTGCTTTACAAAAAAATAACGCATCCAGGTGAATTTCCACCTATTTAGATACTGGAAGTAGGCATTGGAACGGTTCCGGAGCGATAATTGGTATCGCCGTACTGTTACCATATAAATTAGGTAGACGGGGCATGCAACGCATCGGCTATACGTCTTGGGTGCCAAACGTTGCCTGGCGGGGACAATTCTCTACTCCTACTCATGGCATGCATATGCCCTCAAAGACTTCCCCAAACCGATCAGCGTGAAATTTTTCCGTTTCTCAAGACATGGGGAAAAACGGTGACACCAGCGACGAAACAATACTGATTGACACCTTCATAGCAGCTGCGTGCAAACAGCAACACCGCCAAGCGGCACTGCTGACATTCCAGAGAAGTCACCCTGCCTGTACCTCGGCAGGCCTCACCTCGTCCAGAGCCCTTGGACTCGAGTAGGGAAACGCCCGCTGAAGCACCAGAGGCAGCTCGTCGCGCGCCAAGTTCACCACGTACTCAGTGAGTGCCAGCACAACGTGGAGGCGCACGTGGTGGTCGCATTGGCGAGCCAGCGCCATGAGAGGCGCCAGCAACTCGCCGTGCAGCAGCTGGTAGGGCCGCCAGCCGTAGAACGGCAGCAGGTCGAGCGCTGGCAGCCAGACGTGAGGCTGCGTAGCGGTAGCGTCGACCAGCACGTGGCGCAGCAGGCCGCGCGCCGCATTCACCGGCAGGCTCACGTAGTGCGACATCATCAGCTCGCGCACCAGTTGACGGCGCTCTTCCGTGGTGTACAGACGCCACCGGGTCTTGAACATATCTTGTAGCGACGCCGCCAGGTCCAAGTTGACCTGTGTGGCAATTCATAGAGGTCAGTTCAGGCTCAAAGAGGTCACGTAGTGTTAAAATAGGCTGTGGAAAGTACACAGGCTACAAGAGGTGTTAAAGACCACGCGACAAGGTTGTTCACAGAAACTGCACCACATATACATTATAATAAGCTCAAGGGTTTGATTGATTGATTAATTGATTGATAACTTGGGTAAAGGAGCGCATCAGCTGCTACTGGCGATGTAGCGCTCATATCTGCATGCTCACATTCCACTTAACGGAATGGGTCCATTTTTTTTAACACAACCGGTCTCTGGAGGGGGGTCTTCAACCGCCTCCTCAGGTTTTTTTTCGCGGATAGTGGACGAACGGCGCACAGCAGTGCGTCAAAATTTGGCATACCTTTTCTCACATCAATTTGGCATGCTGCTTCAAAATTTTGAAGTCAGGTCATCTAGGGTCAACGAGTTAGTCAACGTCAAGTGAGGTCCCTCTAAAAGTTCAACCAGTTGTCACGCTTTAACGGATACAGATATTTTAATGAAACTTTCAGCGTTTGCTTATCTTTAGGGATGCTACAAAACGTACGAGTGGATTTTTTTCGTTTTTGACTCCATATAAATTTTGCATATTTGGCCACTTGCCTTTCAAATAGAAGATTCTGGCTAAAGTAAGCATTTTTTATTAGGGCAAGTTGACTTCCAACAACGTTTCTCGGTCTGCTCTACCAATTGGAAAAGGAAAATTAAAGAAAACTCAAAATCATGAAGAAAAAACGTTTTTTGGGGGGCGGGTGGGAGGCAAAAATGCATGTCCCTGGTCGATTTCGCTGTCCTTTTCTAATTCCAAATAATTTTTTTTTTCTCATATATCTCCCAAAGTGAACTCCCTGGCGCCAAAAACATACTGTAAGTCATGAAAAGTGAAAATGTAGCCCCCTTGGTGACATCACTTTTGGGGGGAAATTGTTTTTGGGGTGGATCCGGGCCCCATTCGTCGAGTGCTTTCCGATGACATCTCTTTCGTTTTCGTGCGACGCTTAGTTTGGATTTTAGAGGGGACGGATACTATCCGCCGCCTCTCCGAGACAGGGTGTGAGGATCTCACCCGAGAGACGGCGCGGGTCAATGGATATATTGCGCCTGAGTATCCGAACTGTCGATATAGTTGACCTGTCTGGACGATCTCCGAATTGTCACCAAAACATCACAGTACGATTGGTTGAAATTGAAACCGAAGTGACTCCTTTGTTCCACCGTGAAGTTGGGACAAGAAAACTGTATGTGTCGAACCGCCATTGGTGAACCACATCGGGAACAGCGTGGCCTCGCCTCCCTTCTCAAAAGGTAGCCGTGCGTTGCCTACGTACCCCCCCCCACACCCACCCCACTCGCAAGCGTGCCAGAATCACCTCTTCTCGCATAATTTTGTTAGCCAGGACATTCGTGTGCTAGAACTGGCTTTATAGATCGAAGTTTGTCTAAAGCACGGGCATTCCAGCTTTCTTGCCACTTTCCTTGGAGGAAAACATTTACTTCTGAGTGGTAATCTTTGGCGACAAGGGGAAACGCTCGAGTCCCACGTGACTGCGGGCCACGCTTTGCAGCAGCGTTTGCGAGCTCATTTTCCATGATACCGGTATGGCTTGGTATCCAACAGAGGATAATCCTCTTACCCGCTTTACTCAATGCTGTCAAACGGCTAGGATATCTTGTGCAAACTGGTTTGATAGGTGAAAAGACTGAAGAGGTTTAAAGCTACTCAACGAGTCCATTGCGATAAGGTGTAGTGTTTCATCTCCAACCCCAATAAAACATAAGGCCTTAATAATCGCAACCAACTCAGCAGTGTACACACAGGCGTGTGGTGGTAAAGTAAAATATATTGTTGCTGTCCGACACGCGAATCCACACCCAGTTCCATTGGTTGTCTTGGACCGGTGAGTGTATGTATGTGAGTAGCAGTAATACAATTATGGTAGCTATAAGGCTTCCGCTCTGGAAAACTCTGATACAGGATGTCCTTTCCTGTCGGTTGCAAAGGAGACATCAATTTCTGGTGAGATGAATAAGGCCCATGGGGAGATCAGAAACGAGTCTATGGACAGCGCAACCAACTGAATTGGAGATCATGATGGAAAGCAACACATCATGTTTTGGAGCATGGATGTTTTAGAACTCATTACCTTGGTTGGTTTATTCTAGGTTCCTAAATTCACCGTTTTTCATTAAGCACTATTTAACTGGATCCTAGAACATGTGTTGCCACTACCCTATCTGGTATGAAAATCGTGATTGCATGTAACATATTATTGCTTTCCCTATCCCTTAACACGCGTCCTGGAGGGGGGGGGGCGAAATCCGCCCACCCCTCCGGTTTTTCGTAGATAACTCAAGACTTTGCCGGCCGATATACGCCATTGTTTGTGTACCTGCTTAGCAATGACCGGCACGTTGTTTAAAGTAAGAAAAATGAAAATCGACCGAACATTTTTCGAGCTAGGGGTCGTTAAAGTAAAATAATTATCAACGCCAGACCACAAATATCGGTGCTGATGCGCTTCCCGTATATTGGCAAAAGAGAAGTGTTCTTGACAACACTGGCGACTTATTTGATGCATATCGTTATGCCATATAATTTAAGTCATGTTAGGTCGCCGAGGTCAAGACAGGTCAAATTCATGATAGGCTAATGGAACCAAACTTGGTCAACTGGAATGTTGTCATAAATGCAAATGATTGTCGTGCGATTGATATCACTTTGCATGTTAATCGCTACACATCCGGAAATCTACTGTTTGGAATTGTGTTCCTAAGCGTTTCCATGCTTTATTCATGTGCTTCACTCCTTTCTTTACGAAGCCGATTGTGCCGGGCCGCCCAACGGAGCAGTTGGGTGGGCAGCTGGGTTCCGGTAACTGGAGCAGGCAATGACCTGAAAAAGTGCTCCTATATAGGTGACCTGAAGTCAAATGACGGATCTGGCATCTGTATTGCATCATTAGTAATGTCCAAAATATCATTAATGCCAATTTTAGAGCATATAAACACAATCACAGCGATCCATAACAATGGCAAGCCAAGCCAGGTAAAACCAGAAATGTAGCTATTTTGACATTATTTGACCTTGAAGATATTGACCTAAGGTCATGCAATTTGCACACAATAGAGTTCACTATCGTGTCCATCCACCCGGCGAATTGCGTTGCTCTAGCCTTAATAGGAGCTGAGATCTTGGGGGGGGGGGGGCGGAATCCGCCCCCTCCAGTGCGCGTAATTTTCAGAGGCCATCCAGGACGCGTGCTAAACAACGATCTTTGGGATAGAAATCGCATGATCACGGAAGAGAAAATACACCGAATTTCGTCTCCGACATGAAATATTTCGGCACCTCCTTCAAACCCAAGGAAAGGCGAACTTCCAACCCCACAGAGCACCCTGCTTATTCGTGTGCTTACGATACTCGATCAAAACATGTTCCGCCGTGACTTAAACAGACGCTGATTTAAGGAAAAGAACAGCCTTATTCGGTGGCCTATAATGTAGATACCATTATACATATTTTGAAATGCAAGATGCACATTTCGAACTTGCACCATATGTCAAAACACACGATTAATTGTCATCGTTAGTTAGTTAGTTATTTGGGCTTTCGGGCGCTTAGACTACTCTGGTCACATTGCGCCCATAACTTATATGATCATGGTGGTGCCGTTAGAGGCGGTACCCAGCGTCAACACGCGGACACAGTTTTTAATGTGCTACGAAGTGTACACGTCGTGATTATTGGCGAGGGGTGTATATAGCTGAAAACGACGCTTCGGATAAGAAATCAATCGTTGTCCTGATTGGACAATGGGAGAGCTGTTGGAAATAACACTGCTAAGAGAGGCCGCACGGAGAGATCCAAAATAGCGTCTGCGTTGGTCAGCATATAAAGGACACGAGATCAGAACATGGTGGACTGTCAGTGGTGATCGACATCTGGCGCACTGGGGTCTATCGCCACCGCACAGCAGGTAACCGTGTGTGGCGTAAGTGTGCCTAATCCGAAGACAACACAAAGTCACCTCTTCTTTCCTAAACATACGACTGGACGAACCCCATGGTTCCAAACGTGGCTTGATGGCTTTCAGCTTGTTCGCTTGGGTTGCGTCCCACATTGTTTGCCACTTGTTGAGGAGAAAGATGGAGATCTGTCGGTAATGATCCGTGGCGGGAAGCGGTAGCGATCGAGTGCACGGGGCATGCGCTGCTCGCCTCGCCGCAGCGTCCGCTAACTCAATCCCAGCAATTCCAACATGACCAGGAATCCAACACAGAACAACTCGCCGTCCCAAGCGATGCACAGCGGTGAGACATTTTAGGATATCACGCACAAGTCCGTTGGAGGGATAAAATGTGTTCACGGCTAAAAGACTGCTCAAGGAGTCATTGAAAATCACATGACGGCAGCGTTGGAAAAGTGGCCCTTTTTTGGAACTTTTGCAATCCAAAGAATTACACACTCCGGAAAAAATACACTCCTTGCATTGCTGGATGAAGACATACTTAACTAACAAGACAGCTATATGTCATTATACAAAAGTGATAACTTGGGTGGAGAGGAAGATTCAGTCATACTGGGTCCCCTACCACATAAAGTTTCCAGTATAATTGAGGATAATACACATTTGTTATTTCAGGTCATCTGTAGGCACATTCCAAGAGGAGGCAGGAGTGGAGCCGAAAATGAGATGCCAGCCAGATTGGAAGAATATCAGCTTGCTAGCATGCACAAGTACAACAGATGTCAATGGATGGAAAAATATGGATCACTGCAGTCTGAATATGATCTTAATGCCACTGAACATTTCATATTTCACAACCTTCCATCTTCCATATCATTCCATAACACTCCATTTGTGCATGTGTGACTTCTGGTGAGGTGCAGGTGAATTAATAAACAGCCACCAATGCATTCATGTGTATGTTCCCCATTTGTGGACAAACCTCAGAACAGAGTCCAGACGTGCCCAGAAGAATGTATGGATGAACACCAAGAGCTAGAGTGGCATCCACACAACTGGTAAGCTACAAAGTGTAGCACTTCCCCCAAATCCACAAAATACTGGTGGATATGAGCCATGTTTTGCTACAGCATATGAATTTTCATGGGCGCTATTACTTTTCCACACATGTTTTACACACATTTTGCCTCCATGAAGCATACAAAGGTATTAGGTTTGGCTAAGTTATGCTAGATTATTTTTTTTGTAAGTTATCCATTTATCAAATTCCTTTTGGAATCATTCAGGATTATTTAAAAAAAAAGTTTTTGAATTTAAAAAACACTCAGGCTAGCATAGGCTGTTTGGTAAGAATAGGCCATTTACTTTTAATTTGTTAAAGGAAAAAAATGCTTAGAAAATTTTTATTAAAAAGGCTTTCTTGCATCCAGTTAGGCTGCAGCTTTTTTCTTCATTTTTAACATCACGTTTCATGGTATATTTCCCGACCAAACCCAAGCCACTTTTTTGGTGTCATTTTGCTACCCAACTGCACTTGCCAAAAAATGTGCAGCCACATCATGTATGTACCTACATTATGAACACATTCATAATCATTGCACGAAAAATAAATTTCAAGAAATCAAATTACCTTAAACTGCAAATTTGTCCATTCAGAAAGTCAGAGACCAGAAATGTTAAAAGTATAATGGTATTCAATGGAGAATGGGGACAGGATGCACCTAATAATTCCCTGAACATTTCATGAATGCACAAATAATGCTTGTATGCATGCATATCTATAATATCTGCAGTCAATGTGCACTGAAGAGGCCCAGCCCCCATTTTGAAAGAAAAACATTCCCGCTTCAAAATGTGGTAAGTGAAAACAAGATTTCCCAGACAAAAGCAAAGCAATCAGTTTTGTTCATTACTACGCTTGTCGGCAAAACATCGCAGCAATTAATATTATCATGTCCTGCTCCTTGTATCATCTGAAGATATCCCGTCACACAACACAAGCTTACAGCTTTGGTTTATCCGAATCAATAACTCGAATTACCGTGAAGATATTTGATATAGGTAAGTAGGTAGGTACCTACATAGTGAGATAATACAAACTCTCATACCTCGAGCCAAACACTCAGTCAATTCCATCCGGATAGCAGAGAAGAGCTTTAAAGAAAATCCTTCGTTGAATACAAAAAAAACACTACGCTCCGCTAACCAAATATAGGAATTCACCTTCACCAGCCCGACAGCTTAGGAAGGTCCGTTCTTGGATTCAATAAGTTCACCGCTCTCCATCTCCCACTCCGGCCGGAGCTATTTGAACCATTGCCACGAAAAGCCATGGATAATGCATTTCTTCTTGGTTCCTTGGAGAATGATATGTTCTGCATCAATTGGGATGGATAAAACAGTTCATATTTATATTACTAAGCAGTCAGGAGCGATATACATAAAAGATATCGAAAGGATTTTCCACATGAAAATTGCCTGAATGGTACCAAAACCTTCCTAAAACCTGCTAACACTTTGCTCCAAAATGAAGATCCATAGAACCAGAAATTTCACCTTCTTTCGATTTCATGACATCTTGTTTCCGAATTTCATCAACAAGCGGGAATAGTTGTATTCATGCCACTCCGACCGCGAGGTTTCCCCACTCCGGACAAATTCAGATTTACGTGTGTTGACCTAATCCTCTACACTCTTATAAGCCTCATTCTGACCCAAAGATTAATTTCTTCCCACAATCCTGATTATTATTCATTGAGAAAAAGTCCCCTGTAATTCTCTTGGCAGTTTTCTCTAAACTATTTCCATTTTTTGGTATTTCATAGCCATCATGGTGCGAAATGAGACGCTAATTTCCGCTCGTCCGTGACGATAGTCTGTTTTGCAGCGGTAATTTGCCCGCCAGTCTAGTCGCTTTTCATCCTTCCAAGGCATTCCTTGCTTCCACTAAACATTCCAGACATGAACTAAAAAGTGCATTGAAATACATTTAATATTAATAAGAATTGACTGCAATATTACTTTTTCAGCCTTCTCATTTGAATTTTTTTTCATCGTCGAGAGAATAGAAGATTTTAGACGGATTGTTTTAGTATAACTTTCCTTAAACCATTATATAATCCGAAACCCATATCTCGAAGTAACATTTTAGACCATCCCATTTTAGACCCAGCGGTGCACGAACGTCCTGCTCTCGAGTTATGTTGTGAATTTGTACTAGTTGTGCGGTGTTGGTACCTATGCTAGGAGTGGCAGGTATTGATATATAAACTTGGTTGACGTCGATTAAGTATACTTTTGTGATCATTTTCTCTACCATTGCTCAGGAAGTTTCCTTATAAGTCATTCACCTAACGTGGATGACTTCAGACGACGATGTGTGGTGGACCCCATCAGGTTGTCTGTGAGACACTAGGATAAGAACCTAACAAATGACTTGAAGGCGTTTTATTCGGAAGAAGAATCATCGGGTTATTTTACGACACATTCAACCGCAAGGTTGTATAGCGTCGCCACCCTATATCACACCGATTGGTCGTGGGTGGACTCTGCAAATGCCGCCGGCCGCGAGATTCGAGTCCCAGGCTCCACCATCTAAGCTACCGAGGCCCCTGGGTTTTTATTCTTCATTCCAGGAGACATCACTGCATTTTTCAAAATGTATACACTTCGCTATATATAAAATGTATATACTCCGTTACTTGGTGCTTCAACATACACCCCATAATTTAGCAAACTGGGAAATTATACACCCCATAACATAGTGCTTCTCAAGATTATACACTCCATACTTTGGCAAGCCAAAAGATTATACACTCCGAATCCAAGATCGAGAAGTGAAAATCCAACACTGCATGACGGTCACCCCCTGACACTTCAATATAACAGAGCGCTTTCAAAATGGCGACGAGCTCTGACGAATACACATATGCGTACTTCTGGAGGGAAAATGATCGGGTGACGGAGCCGCAAATAAATGCGCTGCCAACACCATCCTCCGTTCGAGAACCATCGGTATATGTCGGCACCCATCCATGAAATGACTCGATGTGTTCGAGGGCAAGTGAGCGGAACTCTTCTGTAGCGACATCATATTTTTTGGTCTTAGCGAGGGAAAAATCCACCTCGGGTGCGACCAACTCCCATGGTGGGGTCTCCATGTGCTTAATTTTCAGGATTCCTTGGAGTCCAATTTGGCTTTCTTTGAAGAGCTTACGTATGCGCACACCGAACGGAGCAACACTCAACATTCGATCTGTGGAGAAAATGGCCGACAACCGTCTCGAGAAAACATGTAAGTCAGCGGGGTGATCAGGGAACTGGCGAAGCTTGCAGGCGTAGCGCATTCCCAGCCTTTCTCTACGCAAAGAGGGGGCTCGTGTGCCTCGACTAAAGACTTGACTTTGGTGAGGTACGAAATGCTCCTGTTGCTATACGGATAGCCGCATGATGAACGGTATGAAGTGAGCGTTTCTTGGATGCAGCTGTGCCGTCATAGATAAAACTGGCGTAATCGAGCTTTGAGCGTATCAACGAACGATATAACAACATAAGTGTATCTCGGTCTGCGCCATAAGAAGTACGAGAAACGCATTTCAATATGTTCAGTGCATTAAAACACCTTCCACGCAGGGTCTTTACGTGCTGCTTATATGTAAGACGTCGGTCGAATTCCACTCCCAAAAATCGCACGACGGGCTGGACGGATACATTCTTACCATACAATTTAATTTGCATATCCTGACAACACCGACGACGGCAAAAGTGGAGGGCGACAGTTTTTGTTGCTGAGAACGAAAATCCATTCCTATTCGCCCACTTTTCCAGGGTTGCAACTGCTAGTTGCAGCTGTCTTCGCAAGGTTGGTGTTTTTGAGGCGCAAGTCCAAATAGCAAAATCATCTACGAAAAGTGAACGTCCCATGGCCGGCAGGATAGCTTCACCTATGTCGTCTATCATGATGCCGAATAACGGTACACTGAGTATGCTTCCCTGTGGAACGCCGTTTTCTTGTACGAATCATCGGGAGAGGTGATTCCCGATGCGTATCCGAAATCTTCTTTCTTTCAAAAAGTTCTGTAAAAAAGTTGCCCATGTGGCCACGGATTCCCTTCTTAAAAAGTTTCAGGAGAATTCCGTGGCGCCAGGTGGTGTCATACGCTTTTTGAATGTCAAAGAGGACTGCACCTAGGTGGCGCTTTCTCTGGAAGGCCACCCTCACCTCGGTGTCTAATGACACAATATGGTCTATTGTACTTCCGTTTTTTTCGAAAAACGCATTGACAATTCGTGATATATTTTTCAAGAAACCACGAAAGACGGGTATATATCATTTTCTCAAATAACTTGCACAAAGCAGACGTCAAAGAAATCGGTCGGTAGTCTAAAGGGTCAGTGCCAGTTTTTCCAGGTATTAGTACCGGGACAACCGTGGCATCCCTCCACATTGGAGGGAATAGGCCGAGTTCCCATAAATTGTTGAAGGCACGTAAGAGCAACGTGATCACCTCCGCTGGCAAATGTTTCAACAGTTCATTATGCATCCCATCCGGGCCCTCGGCGGCACTTTTAAGTGAAGAAATGGCCGATAGTATTTCAGATTCGGTAAACGGTTGGTTATATGAAAAATATTGTCGCGTAGAAAAATCAATCACGGACTTTTCGCAGGCAGATTTGTAGCGCAGGAAGCTTCTGTCTGTGGTTCCCGTTCGACTTCTCTCAGCAAGTGCAGTTCCGAATTTATTTGCCACATCCAATGGGTGAACCACCTCACGATCACCAATGATTAGTGCAGGGAGAGGAACCGTGCTGAATTGACCGGAGATTCTTTCAATTCGGAACCAGATCAGAGAATGAGGGGTAAATTGGTTCAAAGAGCTTACATACTCACGCCAGGAAGACCGATTTGACTCCAATATCGTACGGCGCGCGAGAGCCCTAGCACGTTTGAAGTTGATTAAATGTGTGGTGGTGCTGTCACGTTTGAAAATCCGAAATGCGCGTCGCCTAGTCCGAATGGCATCACGGCACTCGTGTGTCCACCATGGAACTGGTATTCGCCGAAGGGAACCAGTGGTTCTCGGGACACATTCGGTGGTAGATTCTAAGAGGAGAGATGTGAACGTCTCGATTGAGACTGGTGGCTTATTGTAGTGATAACCAAAGACACGCTGTGCATTTTCTTCAGACGTTTCCCAATCCGCTTTTTTAAGGTTCCATCTTTGTGGTCGGGGACGTAATATGGGACTTCCTTGATAGTGTAACCAGATGAGAAAGTGGTCGCTCCCCAATGGGTCCTAGTCAACGGTTCATTCAAAACTGTTCACCAGCTGTGGGCTTGCGATACTAAGATCTAAAACTGAAGTAGAACCTGATGGGAGGCTAATGTGTGTACCTGCGCCGGTGTTCAAAATGCAAAGAGGCATGCGTAGAATACAATTTTACAGGAGACGCCCACGAGAGTTGACATCAGCGCAGCCCCACACGGTGTGGTGAGAATTAAAGTCTCCTAAAAGAAGGAGTGGAGGCGGGAGCTGGGGCAAGAGCTTCCCCAGATCATTGAAAGGCAGTACGACACCAGGGGGAGGTATATGGAGCACACAGTAAGAGCCCGACGGTTTGAGAGGATACGCGCAGCCACCGCCTGCAAGTCAGTTTTCAACGCGATCTTTTTACTGGGAACGCCATGGTGCAGGACCAGAAGCACCCCACCGTGAGCAATGGTATCAAACAGGATATCCTTACGGAATATAGAGTAGCCTTTAATAGATATCTTATGCTCGGGTTTAAGCTTGGATTCCTGTAGGCATACTACCGCTGGACAACGTTGATTAAGGACTCTCTGGAGTTCTGGGGCACTAGTGCTAGAACCTCTACAGTTCCACTGTAAAAAGGCTTGCATGATGGGCGATTTAAAGGTTAAAACAGACTACGGGAAACTTTACAGATAAACAGTCCTGGTTTCTGTAATAAAAGGGTAGTTGCATGACAAATGGTCGTTTAGAAGGGGTTAAGTAGTAGGAGGAGGTAAGTAGGAGATTAAGGCCTCGTCCACTAACCGTGGTCGGAGTCTATTAACTCAGAGGGTTCACTTCGATTACGACCCAGCGACTGGGTCCTGGGGCGAGAACGCGGCGACGCTTCCGCTGGTGAGGAACCCAACAACAGCAATCCTCTCTTCTGGGGCCTCAACCGGGGTGAAGGTGGAGGAGGTCCCATCTCATTGCCTGACGGAGCCGGTCCCTCCACTCGTCGTCGTGGCAATGGGGTGGCTGGCCTTGGGGGGAGAGACTTGTCACTTCCTTTGGCGTCCTTCCGTCCGGGCTCTCTCCATCAGTGCGAGTCGTGCTCGTTTGGCCTCGCGGGCACGCCTTTCGGCTTCCTGGTAGTGAAAACTTGCATGAGATATATGGATTGGTCGCTGGGTGTTGCGTGAAGGCGATGGAGGTGCGGATGCAGATGTGGATAGTGAGGTAGAGGCCTGCCTCACGGGAGGGCGGTTGGGTTCTGGAAGGGAGGATGTGGATAAGAGGGATTTGGAGGTGGTGGTGGTGGTGGTGGTGGTGCGTGAGGGGACTGGGAGAGAGTTGGAGGAAGGATTGGCAGTGGAAGGTGGTGGTTTCGAGGATAGCGTCGTTGTAGATGGTAATTGGCTGGACTTTGGTGGAGAGGATAATGTGGGTTTACCTTGGCGTTTCTTTCTTTGTACTACCTGCCAGTTTCCATCACACTCGATGGGGGCCGTGGCTGTATCCGCCGGGGGGACCCCTGCTTGGGAGCCACGACCTGTGCTTCATCCTCAGTTGTAACGGTTTCTCCAGTCGCTTTAGGGGATAATGGGGGCCATGAGACTCCAAATGATCGCAACAGAGCTACGAGCTGACCTATCAGCACAGTAGCGCTACTCTGGTCGTACTGCTGCGGATGGGTAGGCGGCTTCCTCATTGGTGGTAGCGTTGCTGCCTTGGCAGCGTAAGAAATTGCAGGATGTGTGCCAATATACATGTCTCGGGCTTCACGGAACGAAATGTTGTGTGTAAATTTCAATGAAAGGATCTCCTTTTCTTTTACGTACACAGGGCAGGAACGGTCATACGAAGTGTGGGGAGATTGTCCTCTCCCGCAGTTTAGACACCAGGGATCCTGGGTGCTACAGTTTTCGGCGGTGTGGGTAATGGCCGCGCAATTTGCGCATGCGGGCCGATTGCGACATGCAGGCTTGGTGTGCCCGAAAAGCTGACATTGAAAGCATCGCATAGGATTCGGGATGTATCTGCGCACTTTGACACGAATGTATCCTACGAGAACTGTAGCTGGGAGGTCGGGTGTATTGAAAGTCAAGATAATATTGTTGGTGGGCCGCACCTCCGGTCCTTTTCTGGTACTTATACGACGAGCCTCTGTAAGAGTCCTAACCTCTGGAGTCGGGGGGACTCCAAGAGGTCATCCACTATTTCTACGTCAGACACATTTCTCAGGTCGAAACAGTTAATTATGCCCTTGGACGAGTTTTTTTTTGTCTTGTGGGCCTCCGCACTCATTGGAATGGTTACTTCCCGTGTTATATTACCATCTCGCATACTGTATATGAAAAATTCAGCTGAGAGCACTTTCTTCGCATCTTCTCCCCTTGAAAACTCTACTTCCAATCCTCCGTCACGCAAAGCCTAGCATCTGGTGATAACTCCGAATCTGTCACACCCGTCACGTCGTTGAAATGGTGATAGGGACGCTAGCTGCTTGGAGCCTTCACGTGCTCGTAAAATGAGTATGCCTCGTTTGAAGACGATCGATTTGTCTGGCCCTCATAAGAGGAGCCAAGAGTACTTTTTGTTGTTCTGGATGCCATGCGCTGTTCTTGGTTTCGGCTCCTCGGGCGCCCCACCCCTAAGGGGCCCTACTGGGGGGACGCCTGGGTCCCGCGAACGGGAGGTCGCCAGGCGCCCGAGGAGCTATACGGGGCAGGCGGTGCCTTCACCCGGCCGGGAGAGAGAGACTCATCACCCCGACCAGGATCCAGCGCCGCCCACCACTTGACCCCGGCCGGCCGGGCGGGCAGGCACTGGGAAATCCAGGCCCCCATCCCGAGGCGACCTGCCACTTGACCCGCGTGAGGCCCCACGGGCCCGCCCGCCCCTCCAGGATATCAGGATCAAAGAGGTGTGTTGGTCCCCGTCACAACTAGCACCGTGCGACGGGGACCTCAACCTCCAGGACTCCGTCAACCCCGGGGGACAGGCCGAGGGGGCACGGCTACCCCGATAAAACCGAGCTGGTTGGCAGGACCGGGAGGTTGCCCTGCCTGCTCATAGTAGGGATAGTTAGTGTTGTAGGGCTAGGTGAAGGACGTGGATTGGGATGAGATGGGCATTGGAATGGGGGCGTATGGATGGAAGGACGAGTGAGGCACTCTTAGTCTGACCTCTCCCAGGCCGCCTGGTGATCTGGCCACCGGATCCTTGAGGCACGCAATCCCCCACCACGGAAAGGTGATGCCTCATGGGGGGGGAATTAATTGTCATCAAAAGCACTCAATTTCACGTAACTTCAATCTAGCAAACGCAGCACGAAAAAAACCAAAGCATAAACAGTTTCGCCATCTGAGCGTAAAAGAGGGTAATTGTCCAGCCAGGATTCTGAGGAATTAAATTGGGTAGGAGCAAACATGTGTCTCAAGTGGACCACATGCTTCGCACAGCAATACACCGACGGTTTTTCTTACAGCAATGTGCTGACATACCTCCACCCAGGCCAATGAAGTTCGAATTCGGTTTGGCGGGCAGGCGACACTGTCACGAGCTGGGACCGACCAGCCTGCTTACCTTGGTGAGGCTGAGGTCTCTTTTGCCGGCCAGCAGCAGCATGGAGCGACGCTCACGCGTAAGCAACAGCGCAGTCATGTGGTTGACGTCCTGGAAGCCGAGCGACGTCTGGGCGACCACATCGTCAAGCGAGGTGAGCTCGGCGGGCGCCGTCAGCACTGACACCAGTTGGTGGTTTTGACTGAATGTGGTCGGCGCCGATTCTGGCAGCAACGCCACAGCCATAGTGCGCCGCCGCTTCTGGTGACACACACAACAGACACGTCACGTCCACCACGGCTGAACTGGTGACACACCCCGCAGACACGTCACGCCCACCACGGATGGATTGGTGACACACACAACAGACACGTCACGTCCACCACGGCTGGACTAGTGACACACACAACAGACACGTCACGTCCACCACGGCTGAACTGGTGACGCACACCGCAGACACGTCACGTCCACCACGGCTGGACTGGTGACACACACCGCAGACACGTCACATCCACCACGGATGGACTGGTGACACACCCCGCAGACACGTCACGTCCACCACGGATGGACTGGTGACGCACACCGCAGACACGTCACGTCCACCACGGATGGACTGGTGACGCACACCGCAGACACGTCACGTACACCACGGATGGACTGGTGACGCACACCGCAGACACGTCACGTCCACCACGGCTGGACTGGTGACACACACCGCAGACACGTCACGTCCACCACGGCTGGACTGGTGACACATATACAACAGACACGTCACGTCCACCACAGCTGAACTGGTGACACACCCCGCAGACACGTCACGTCCACCACGGCTGGACTGGTGACGCACACAGCAGACACGTCACGTCCACCACGGATGGACTGGTGACACACACAACAGACACGTCACGTCCACCACGGATGGACTGGTGACACATATACAACAGACACGTCACGTCCACCACGGCTGGACTGGTGACACACACAACAGACACGTCACGTCCACCACGGATGGACTGGTGACACACCCCGCAGACACGTCACGTCCACCACGGATGGACTGGTGACACACCCCGCAGACACGTCACGTCCACCACGGCTGGACTGGTGACACACACACACTGACGAAAGACACGTCACGTCCACCACGGCTGGACTGGTGACACACCCCGCAGACACGTCACGTCCACCACGGCTGGACTGGTGACACACCCCGCAGACACGTCACGTCCACCACGGATGGACTGGTGACACACCCCACAGACACGTCACGTCCACCACGGATGGACTGGTGACACACCCCGAGACACGTCACGTCCACCACGGCTGGACTGGTGACACACACACAGCAGACACGTCACGTCCACCACGGCTGGACTGGTGACACACCCCGCAGACACGTCACGTCCACCACGGCTGGACTGGTGACACACCCCGCAGACACGTCACGTCCACCACGGTGGACTGGTGACACACCCAGACACGTCACGTCCACCACGGATGACCAAACGTCACGTCCACCACGGATGGACTGGTGACACACCCCACAGACACGTCACGTCCACCACGGCTGGACTGGTGACACACACCGCAGACACGTCACGTCCACCACGGCTGGACTGGTGACACACACACAAGTCACGTCCACCACGGCTGGACTGGTGACACACCCCAGACAGTCACGTCCACCCCGCCACCACGGGCGGCACCCCACCCACCACGGCACATCCGTCCACCACGGCTGACGGGACACACCCAAACGTCACGTCCACCACGGCTGGACTGGTGACGCACACCGCAGACACGTCACGTCCACCACGGCTGGACTGGTGACACACACAACAGACACGTCACGTCCACCACGGATGGACTGGATTGACACACACCGCAGACACGTCACGTCCACCACGGCTGGACTGGTGACGCACACCGCAGACACGTCACGTCCACCACGGCTGGACTGGTGACACATATACAACAGACACGCTACGTCCACCACGGATGGACTGGTGACGCACACCGCAGACACGTCACGTCCACCACGGCTGGACTGGTGACACATATACAACAGACACGTCACGTCCACCACGGCTGGACTGGTGACGCACACCGCAGACACGCCACGTCCACCACGGCTGGACTGGTGACGCACACCGCAGACACGTCACGTCCACCACGGCTGGACTGGTGACGCACACCGCAGACACGTTACGTCCACCACGGCTGAACTGGTGACACACCCCGCAGACACGTCACGTCCACCACGGCTGGACTGGTGACACACCCGCAGACACGCCACGTCCACCACGGCTGGACTGGTGACACACACAACAGACACGTCACGTCCACCACGGCTGGACTGGTGACACACCCCGCAGACACGTCACGTCCACCACGGCTGGACTGGTGACACACACAACAGACACGTCACGTCCACCACGGCTGGACTGGTGACACACCCCGCAGACACGTCACGTCCACCACGGATGGACTGGTGACACACACAACAGACACGTCACGTCCACCACGGCTGGACTGGTGACACACCCCGCAGACACGTCACGTCCACCACGGCTGGACTGGTGACACACACAACAGACACGTCACGTCCACCACGGCTGGACTGGTGACACACCCCGCAGACACGCCACGTCCACCACGGCTGAACTGGTGACACACCCCGCAGACACGTCACGTCCACCACGGCTGGACTGGTGACACATATACAACAGACACGCCACGTCCACCACGGCTGGACTGGTGACGCACACCGCAGACACGTCACGTCCACCACGGATGGACTGGTGACACACACAACAGACACGTCACGTCCACCATGGCTGGACTGGTGACGCACACCGCAGACACGTCACGTCCACCACGGCTGGACTGGTGACACACACAACAGACACGTCACGTCCACCACGGCTGGACTGGTGACACACCCCGCAGACACGTCACGTCCACCACGGCTGGACTGGTGACACACACAACAGACACGTCACGTCCACCACGGCTGGACTGGTGACACACACAACAGACACGTCACGTCCACTACGGCTGAACTGATGACACACCCCGCAGACATGTCACGTCCACCACAGCTGGACTGGTGACACACACAACAGACACGTCACGTCCACCACGGCTGGACTGGTGACACACACAACAGACACGTCACGTCCACCACGGCTGGACTGGTGACACATATACAACAGACACGCCACGTCCACCACGGCTGGACTGGTGACACACCCCGCAGACACGTCACGTCCACCACGGCTGGACTGGTGACACACACAACAGACACGTCACGTCCACCACGGCTGGACTGGTGACACACACAACAGACACGTCACGTCCACCACGGCTGGACTGGTGACACACACAACAGACACGTCACGTCCACCACGGCTGGACTGGTGACACACACAACAGACACGCCACGCCGGCCACGACTGGACCCAAGGGTAACATGTCATGTATCAACACTCAGAAACCTTGGAGGAAAACGGTACGCAACTGTAAGCATATATGAGTCCTAAGCTGAACATCTTGATTTCTATTGAGGTCATGTATTGATCGACGTTAACTGGCCCAATAAATACAAGATAGACAACAGGCAGCAAAACGTAAACTTCACCTTCATATTTATGAAGTGTTATTGGGAACTGTGTGGAACATTTGTAGTGTACAGTTACTGCAAATTGCATACCATATACAATTACACGGCTTACCCACATCATTAAAGAAAGCATTCACATCACTATCTACATCAGATGCATACAAGAACACGAATTTACATACACTGGCGAGATGTCAGATATCTTGCTGGTGTATGTAATGGAATACAGTGGTGTGGGTGTGTGGTTCACACGTCATACGGTTCCATCCAGTGGCGTCCTCACGAAATACTTCCAGGGGAGGCTTGCTGAAAGGGGGCCTCCTGCTCGCCGAATGGGGGCCTGCACGGTGTTTAGAGCCTCCTATTGCTTTTAGGCCCTTAGTATGGTTCCAGAATTGGAAACATGATTTCATATTGATATCTTGTTTGCTCTTGGCATGGTGCATCATTGTCGCAAAACGCAGTAGCAATTTTTTCCTGCTGAGAACAGCCATACAGGGGTATAAATAACCAACATGTGGATAAATACCTAAGTGTAAAACAATCAATGTCTTAATGCTATACTCTACGAGAAGAATCTTCCCGCTGGCCTCTAGATTGCAGCGATCTGGCGGGGCTAGTGCTGAGCATATCTTAAAGATATTTCTCATTGATCAGCCCACTTCTATGTCCACCAAGTCTATCTGAATATAGTTGGATTCATCACTACTGTTCATCAGTCCCTCCCACCAGCTTGATGTAGTACGCAAGCATAAACAATAATTTATCAGTCCTGGGACAATTTCGCGAAGGTGACAACGATAAGTGGATTAAGTTGCCTTTTGATCGTCACCGTGGGGACAACAAAAAATCATTTGGTGCTGGCTACAAGACACGGGGCACAAAAGTTAAAATAATAAATCCTCAACGAATAAATTTACTACAAGAACAAGTATTGAGCAGCAATGCAACAATGTAACAATCCAATGCATAAGTAACGCAAAACCTTCCAACTCCACGCCGTCATGGCCACGGCTTTCGCTCCATTGCAGGTAACAGTGTGCCGAGATATTTGTATACGAGCAGCAACACACTGAATATTCGAAGAGATAGATATTTCGTGAAAGGGAGCAGAGTTGTGCACGGCAATGATGACTCCGCCGTGCGCCACCGTGCGAGAAGCACTATCCTTACGCAATACAGTGTAGTCTTTCAGGTTGAAATGTGCATGAGGAGAAAGCTTTGTCTCTTGGAGACAAACCGCTAGCGGTACTCGTGTATGCAAAATAGTTTTGAGATCGTTGAGGCTGGTTCTTAAATCTCTGCAATTCCATTGCAGAATAAAACTCATACGTCAAATATATAAAGGCGAGAGTTGTGAGCTTAAACAAGGAGACGAGGACGAGTTAAGTATTATCCGTTCCCGACCTCACTTCCTCAGGCGCTTGGCTACGCGGCCGTGACCGGGGCTGCCGATCTCGGAAGGAGACACCGCCCCTGGGAGAGCTCGCTTCATTATACGATTTGAAGCTGGGGGGCAAATCGGGGGTGACCAGCTCGACGTGGGGGCGGGGTGACAGGCGGCCCCATCACGGTCGAGACTGGTGGTGATTATGGAGGGGTTGGGTTTGGACGTGGGCTTCTGGATTCCGGACTCGAATGAGCGGAATCACGTCGGGTTGTCCGTCCCCGTGCGCCCAGATCAGGAGCTCCAGGGTGTACCGCGACTCCAGTTGGTCGGGTCGTGGGTACGGCTGCCATAGGGTGTAGGGAGATCAGGGGGAGCGAGCGGGAGGCGAGCTTGGATGCTGAGGGTTGGCAAGAGGATGCGTTGGTAATGGTTGTGTTGGAGGTGGGTGGCATGGATGTGGATGGTAAGGGTTTTTGTACATTGGATGGTGTTGTGGTACGTGAGGATGTCTGATTGGAGGCGGGGGCGAGTGTAGAAAGGTTGGAGATGGATTGGGCATCGGTGGGTATGACTGAGGAAAGGGGAGGGTCAGGTAGGAAGGGGGTGGAGAGGCTGGGTTTGTAGGTGGAGGTGGGGCGTGAGGGAGGTGAGGGTAGGTTGGAGGGCGGATGTGGGATAATGGGGCGGTTTGAGGTAGGTTGAGCATTGGTGAAATGGGTTGAGGATGCTGAAGCAGAGGACTTCGTGGGGCGCTTCCCTCGCCGCGCCTCTTGCCACTTTTCACCCTCCCGTTCGACGGGCAGGGTGGCGTGCGATGGGACGTTCAGAGGCCCCAAAGTATCCTCCGGAGTGGTAGAAATGAGCTCTTTCTGTGGTGGTCCGAGTGCTTCTAACGTCGGTGATGAAATGTCATGTGTTCCAAGAGGGTGAGATGTTGGCGTTCGTTTTATTGGCGAAGGGACAGGTACACCGAAGTTTCGAAGAAGAATGCTTAGGTTGGTTATTTGGGCTTAGGGGCGCATCGACTGCTTCGGTCATACAGCGCCCAAAGAAGAATGCTTAGTTGTTCTATGAGATCACTTGCGTTTTTAATATTGGCATTATGTGGAGCCAGTGCAGAGCTTTTTACTTTTGAAGCGTACGAGATTTCCGGGTGAGACATTTCGTAAATTTCCCTAACCTCTCTGAACGTTA
The DNA here is from genome assembly GCA_034440575.1 of Imbricaverruca yamaguchii. Taxonomy (NCBI): domain Eukaryota; kingdom Metazoa; phylum Arthropoda; class Thecostraca; family Neoverrucidae; genus Imbricaverruca; species Imbricaverruca yamaguchii. The sequence continues at coordinate 58,666 of JAOTOL010000676.1, read as the reverse complement.
TTTTCTGTGTGTGCTTTATCGATATGATCTCTTCCTCCCGCATGCAACTTGGACAGGTTCGATCGAATGAAGCGTGGGGAGTTTGACCCTTGCCACAGTTCGCGCAGTATGTCACCTCGGAGTTGCAGGATTCACTGGTGTGGTCGTAAGATGCACACCTACCACACACAGGACGATTTCGGCAATACTGATTGGTATGTCCGAATCTCTGACATTTGAAGCATCTCATTGGATTTGGTAGAAAAGTACGTACCTTGACGCGAATGTAGCCAACGTGGGTTTCAGTGGGGTGCTCTGTAGAATTGAATGTTAAGATGACATTGTTGGTTGGGATCATGTCTGGCCCTCTCCTCACCTTCATCTTCTTTGCCACGGTCACACCAAATTTAGACAGTCCATCTACGATATCTTCTTCAGGCACATCTCTTAAGTCGAAGCAATTTATCACACCTCGTGAGGTATTTTTTTGTTTTGTGAGGCTCTATGCTGATTGATATGGTGTCGTCGATTTTCCCGCCATCCTTCCGAACACTATATATAAACTCAGACACCAGCAATGCACTCTCCGCTTCTCCTGCATGTGCGAATTCTATCTCCAAGGAGCCGTCTCTCAACTTTTCGCAGGGCAAAACCTTTCCAAATCGGTCGCATCCGTCGCGTCGCTGGAACGGCGACAACGAGGCGAGTGACTTTGTCTGTCCTCTGAAAATAAGAATGCGTGGGACAGTAGAACGACTGGTCTGGCCCCTGCGGAAGGGACCAGGAGGATTTTTTTTTTTGTTGGCAGATGCCATACATTATGTTGTCTCGGCTCCTCGAGCGCCCCACCCCTAAGGGGTCCTACTGGGGGACGCCTGGGTCCCGCGAACGGGAGGTCGCCAGGCGCCCGAGGAGCTATACGGGGCAGGCGGCGCCTTCGCCCGGCCGGGAGAGAGACTCACCACCCCGAACAGGATCCAGCGCCGCCCACCCCTTGACCCCGGCCGGCCGGGCCGGCAGGCACTGAGAAACCCAGGCACCCAGCCCGAGGCGGCCTGCCACTTGACCCGCGTGAGGCCCCACGGGCCTGCCCGCCCCTCCGGGATATCAGGACCAAAGAGGTGTGTTGGTCCCCCGTCACAACTAGCACCGTGCGACGGGGGACCTCAACCTCCAGGACTCCGTCAATCCCGAGAGACGGGCCGAGGGGGCACGGCTACCCCGATAAAACTGAGCTGGTGGGCAGGACCGGGGAAGTTGCCCTGCCTGCTCATAGTAGGGATAGTTGGTGTTGCAGGGCCAGATGAAGGACATGGATGCGGGGATGGGATTGGGATTGGAATGGGAACGTACGGATGGAAGGACGAGTGAGGCACTCTTGGTCTGACCTCTCCCCCGCCGCCTGGTGGTATGGCTGTAGCAAGCTTCCTCTGGGGACACTCGGAACATGAAATACCCCCCGTTCATGTAGCGGCAGGTACCGCGACGGAAGTCGTCGTCGCTGCTAACTCGGCAATCACCGCCAGCCGGGCTGGGCTGTCGAGGCCAGCGTCTATGTGACCCCTCCTCCGATCAAGTAACCCCGGCGCCGTCGACCGCCGTTGACCGCCGCGGACGCCGCTGTCTCTAATGTCTGACGGAAGTTGACGTGTCAGTGTCTGACGGTCGGATGTGGCCGTCATGGGTGTAGATGATGTGACAGCCTGTTCTGGGCCGGAGCGCCACGAACTCCCGGCTGCCTGCGTCAGCGTGGTTTCAGTTTACGTAAACATGTTATGGGTTAAATGTGTCTGTCGCCAGTCGTAGAGTCGGCCGACCGGGGCCGAAGCTCAGAGGCGTCTGAGCTGACGGAATGTCTGATGAGTCTGACACGCTGCTGTAGTGCATCGAGTCCGGGAATTGCTTTGGTTAGTTCAGAGCCGCGTACGATGACGTGTCTCCTGGCGTGTGGCCAAGGGCGGTTGCCCTGGGAAGCTATATAGCCGCCGAGCGAGACGGATCGCGCTCTCTTCTCTGTTTGGACCTCACCTGACTCTCTCTGTCGCTCCTTCTGTGTGGACGCCGCAGGGCGGCTGGCTGTGGTCAGCCGCCCCGGGCTGACTACTGCAGGTATGTCTGGTACTAACTGTTTGTAAACGCTGTATAACTGTCGAGATGTAAGCTTGTGAGATGGGAGTTAGTATACTTGAAGATCGATCTGTTTGGAAGTTGGAGATTGTGTGTGAACGTTGCTTACAAGAGATTGAGATGATATCAGACTGAGTTTATATGAAGACCTGGATGCAGATATGTGTGAGACGGCTCAGAGCTCAGAGATGTGAGATCAGAGCTATGAAATTGGAAGCTGCGAGCTGGTGAAATAATTATACCGGGGTTATCGTAACGCTGAGGTCCATAGTCTATCACGTGCCTAATGGAAGTTTACGTCAGACAAAGTGGGAAATGTCTGAAAAAGCTCTGGGAGCAAAACTTCACTACATGGCCGCCGGATCCTCGAGGTACGCAATCCCCACCACCACGTAAACGTGATGCCCCGTCGGGGGATGAAAATGCTGGTGTTGACTCCCCATCATGCAAAATGTTTAGGAAATGCCTTGAAGAGGACCTGTTCTTACACCAGTTTGTATCGGAACGTACCAGGCATGGCTCATTCTTGGACCTTGTATTCTCGGATTTAAGTGACTTGGTTCAAGACTTCACTGTAGGCGAAACTCTGGGAAGAAGTGATCATAACAGTTAGATTCAAGGCACATGTAGGGGAAATTATTAAGGATAATTTTGTAAAGGTTCCAAATTTCAACAGAGCAGACTTTGACTGCATGAGAGCGGCTTTAAGTGCCATCAGAAACAGATTGGAAGGAAACAGATTGATTCAAGATACTCAACATGGGTTTAGGAAAGGACGGTCGTGTCTCACAAATCTCTTGGACTTTTTGAACTTCGCCGCAGAACAATTTGATTAGGGAAATCAGGTGGATGTAGCATATCTTGACTTTAGTTTATGGGGTACCTTTGACAAGGCACCCCATAAACGGCTAATGATACAGCTTCAGGCCCATGACATTGCAGGTAGCATCTTAAAATGGATAGAGTTGTGGCTTTCAGATTGACAGCAAAGAGTGATGCTAAATGGTATAAAGTCATCATGGCAAAATGTTCTTAGTGGAGTCCCCCAGGGGTTAGTACCGTTCATTATATTTGTAAATAACATTGAAAGTGGCCTAAGCAGTAAAGTTTTGAAATTTGCGGATGATTTGAAGGACTTTAGGGCAAGAACAGGTCAAGATGAGCATATCTGGCTGCAAAAAGACTTAAACGAACTTGTGAGGTGGTTCGAAGAATGGCAAATTTAATTTAATTTTGATAAGTGCAAAATCATGCATGCAGGTAAACAGCATATGAAGGCTCCATACTTGATGGGTGGCCAAGTTCTATCAGTGACTCAACAGGAGTAGGATTTAGGTGTTATTCTAAACTCAAAATTGGGGGCATCAGAACCGACCAAGGAAGCCAGGAAGAAGGCACTGAGAATGCTCGGGGCAATAAAAAGGAATGTATCATACAGAAGTGAGGAAATCGTCAGGAAGCTTTACTGTGCATATGTCAGGCCACATTTGGAATACTGCATCCAAGCTTGGTCTCCTAGCTATGAAAAAGATTGTTGGCTTTTAGAGAGTACAAAAGAGGGCTACAAGAATGGTTAATGGCATAAGCAACCTGGCATATGAGGAAAGATTGAAGAAATTGAATGTGTTCACTTAGATATAGAAGGTTGAGAGGAGATCTCATCAAGGTCTTTAAATTTGTCCATGGTCTGGTGATGGGATATCTTGGGGAAATGTTTGAATTTAACAGAAATGATGCAATTAGAGGTCATAAATTTAAAATTAAAGTTAACCACAGCAGAACAAGGTTAAGGCAGACTTTCTTCACCAACAGGGTAGTAGAACACTGGAACCAGCTGCCAGAAAACATTGTCAGTAGCAGCACATTGAACATCTTTAAAAACAGCATAGACAATCATTATAAGAATAGAGGGCTGCTTTTCAGTATTACAGGGAGGGGTGATTGACAGATTTGATGGGCGACTGGTTCAGTGTACAGAGTGCAACCAAGAAGGGTCCTTGTGGCTCATAGTTGCACTCATCTTTTATGTCTTTATGTCTGTATGCGCACTCCAGTGCGCGTAATTTTCAGAGGCCCTCCAAGGCGCATTTTAAAATCAAAGATTCTAGCCAAAGTAGGCATTTTGCCTGGGAGCAAGTTGAGTTCGAATCACATTTTTCGGTCCCCTCTACCCATTAGAAAAAGTAAATTAAAGAAAACTTGAAAACCCAAAATTTTGAAATTAAAGATTTTTGTGGCCAAAAATGATACGGTCCTGGTCGAATTCGCTTTCCTTTTCCGATTAAAAAAAAAGGATAAAAATATTTCAAATCTCCCTTAAAATTAACCCCACAGAGCCACAAACATCATGTAAATCGTGAAAGTCTAGGCGCCCCTAGTGACGTCACTTTTGGGGATAATTTTTGGGGGTAGTGTCTGCCCTTACTCGTCGAGTGCTTTCCGATGGCACCTATTTCGTTTTCGTACAACGCTTAGTTGAGAAATTAGAGGTGTCTAACAATCCCCCCGGGATGAGGGATGATAGAGTGAGGATCTGACAAGAGAGTTAAGTAAAATAATTATGACTGAATTATCTTGTGGAGGGGCCTTATATACCACTATGGTTTCTGATTCGTCGGATTTCAGCCCTAACTCTCCCACCACGCCACCTCACATTGCTGAAATTATACCTATACAAATCACTTTAAAATATAAAATTTCCGAAGTGCTGGTTGGTTGCAAGGCACCTGACACACAAGATAAAATAATGATTCCTCAGTTCATTAATTCACGGGAAGAACAAGCATTGAACAACAATGCATACGTGACAATACAACAATGAAAAATGGAAAGGTATAAATAATGCAAAACTTTCATATTCCACTGCGTCACGCTCGTGGTTTCCGCTGTGCTGTACCGTTTTTTTTTTAATGACGTGGAGAAAGTATTGAAGCTGGGAAGCTGTTTTCATGCAGGCTGTAATAACAGAAAACATGTTTGTAGGAAGAAAATGCATTAAATAGCACCATTCCTCATATTTTATATGGGGCATAGATGTCGTTTTGTATGCTTGCGAGGGGAAATTCCCCCTTCAATGTTGGCTTTGCCCCGTGGGCGTATGCCTCTGAAAATTATTGGGTGACCATTGACGTACCTATGCTTGCTTTAAGGGGGAGGGATAAAACGGATTCGGAGGGGGTCACTTACCAAATTAAGAAAGTTCTCGGATTTTGACCACTATTTTGTCGAAGGGAACTTTCTTCTTAAATACAAAAATTAGTGATCAACTTAATTACCCTGTGGAGGGACGTAACTTACCATTATCGCTTCTCCTTTGTCGGATTTCAACCCTAACTCCTTTACCATGTTCTAAGGTTTTCTTTTGGTATCCCTTGATAAGTCACCTCACATTTCCGAAATTACACCTATACACTTATATACCTATTACCACCATATACCACCTGCAGACCATATACCACCTATACATCTATTACGGTACTTTAAAATGTAAAAATTTGCTATTTTAGGAATTCCGGTTCATAGCGCTCGGTCGTCACGACGCCAACGTCCGTGCACGTGCACACCCATCTTGCGCATTCGGCGCATTCGCTACACTTCGTGCGATGCTACGGCTCTGCTAGGCCTCCTACTTGTTGCTAATTGCTGCCACATGTCTTGCGCCATATTTTAAACGTACCGAGCACAAATGTCTAGGCCAAGGTTTACGAAAACAATTGTGCACGCCTATTCCGTTCCCAATATGAGAAGGGTATTTTTTATTGGTAAATTTTGAATAAATTAACAAGTCTAACGAAATATTAAAAATCGGAAATTGTTCGGATTCCTTAAATTCTCAAAAAGTCGATATTTGACACTGTTTTGATGGCACCCAGTGCTTTTTCCCAAGCGCCACGGTTCCGAAATCGTAGCCCTTACATGTTCTTGACCTGAGTGGTGATCCTAGCTGAAGTGCAAGTGATGGTTTTACACAAGTCTCCAGTTTGCATATAATTGCGACTGAATCACAATGCCACCTTCGCTTTAGGGTATAAAATTATGGTGGCAATTGGGTAAGTGATTACACCCCGACATTACCTGCCTGATCCGATCTGAAAGGTCAACTATAGGAGGCAAACACGTGTTCAAAGTAACCTTGAACGGCCAAAGATGGAGAAAAATCTGCCGCTTACCGCATCTCGTCGAACATCGTATCACCTTTAACATAAGTTAGCGATGGTGGGTAAAATTCAGCGGTACGGATTGTTTCATATTCATCATTATACGAAGCGAATATAGATGTGGGCTACACCCGTGCAGGAATGAGAAACTACGAAACTTCTCTACAGCGTACACTTCGGCATTTCACAGGGACAATGTTAACAATCGACCCGATTCACTGACCGATGCAATACGTTACGAGGCAGTGGCCTACGTCGATTGGCATCACGACGGGCGCGTGATGTGTGGCGGTCGGGTAGACTCGGGCAGTGAGCGTCACCTTTTGTAGGTCCAGGTCGGCCCAGAGAGCGGCTGACGTGCCGCCGCTGGCCTGCTGTGCTGTGCTATGCTGCCAGTGTTTGACATTGGCCGCCAGCTTGTGATTGGTGCTGCCCCAGTTCAAGTGACAGGTCGGTGCAGTCTTCATCACCATGTCCGGCCGCAACTGGCGGTATTTCCTGCCACACAGGAGTCCGGTCGGCGCCACAGTGGGCGAACACGGTCTTACTGGCTTGAAGCATGAACATGCTCAGAACTGAATCTATCGAGCATGTGTAGAGCAAGGGGAACATTAAGAAGAATATTACAATTGCATATATATATATATATATATATATATATATATATATGCCCTGTCACTGTTACTGAATATATATTTACCACTTGCAATTCATATTAAGTACAATGCAAGGGAAGAGCAAACAAGGCAGTGACATGCGGACCTAGTTTTCTGTCACAGCCAGTTTAGGTTTACTCAATTTTACTATTAACGGGATGAAAACTAGAAAAATAGCCCAATCATTCAATTTAGATCAATTCACTATCAAGCAGTATCATTTATCTTCCAGTGGAGAAAGGACAAGGCAACTTTCTGCGGAGCATAACGCGCTGGATGACAAAAACGACAAAACCATTGTGCTACCATGACTGCAACTTATGGGACGATAGTATGGCCGACTCACCCGGTGAGCCCATGATGAAGATATAATTCCAGTACTTCCGAAGCATTTGGACAATTCCACGACAAATCGACAAGAACATAGCACCTACATATTTTATATGTTAATGAAAATATTTGTGCGGGGCTACCTGATGCGCCGGATCCAGCTGTACCATTTAATTTTAAAAGAAAGATCAGGTAAACGGTCAAGGAGTTGTAGCCGCGGGCATTTATGAGGTGTCACATAACGAGGTTGTCTTCTCAAATGCTTAACACAATGAAGAACACTTATAATTGTGCAAAAGTATAAGTCGGTGAACTCACAATAATCTACCGCACCTTTGGCTATTTAGCAATTTTCGTTTACGGGTTATCTTAAATCGTAACAGTGAAAGGTCACGTGACCTACTTTAACTTCCGGGACAGGCACAATGCGATTTGAAAAAGCCCAGAAATGAAGTTAGAAATCTTATCATTCGAAGCCAAAAAAAAACAATATATGATTTTGCGCGTAATATTCTACATCTCAGGTCTAAATTCGGCATGCATGGTTGTTTTTAACCTACTGTTTATTGTGTCCTGCTTTAATATTTCTTTATAGAGGCATATAACTGAAATAGAAGCATTTTGACGTTCAAGGCTACACGTGATTGGATGAGAATGCTAGTCATCTGATCTTGAGTTTGTTGTTGTACAAGTGTTCTAAATCGTTGCTGGGTCAAGGGTTAAACAGAAATGTTAAAAACGTATCTGAATTTTAGAAGGTGCCCCATTCCAGGACAAATCGACAAGTGAAGGGGTCAAAATAACACCCTACACTTCATATTTCGACGAAAATACTTACATGGGCTATAAAATCCAGCTGTGCAAATTTGAGGAAGATAGGAGCAACGGTCAAGGAGTATTAGCCTTGGTCATTTTTTAGAGGTCACGTAAGTCTTTGGAGACCTAGAACTTTATAATCTAGAATTGTTCAATAAAGAGCAACACGAATTGTACGAAGCTATACGACGCTGAACTCGTCATGATCCACTGCATCTTGTGTCACTTTTGCAATTTTTGTTCAAACTTGTGCAGTTTTTTTTTGTCGCGATTTTTTTTTTTAATCGTGAGTTTGTGACCTCATAATGTGACCAAGTTTGACCATCGAAACCGCTACAATGCTATTTTGTAAATTCAGAAGCGACGAAGGATGATTTGTGAAATCCTAGATCGTCACTTGTAAGGAGAAAAGGTTAGTTATTAGGGCTTCAGGGCGCATCGACTACATTGGTCATGTAGCGAAGGAGAAAAGGAAGAGAAATGTTTCACCTGATGCAATATATTTCTTCATCAATATCTCCATGCAAAAAAGTACCATAACTTTTCACCGAAAAGGCTCTAGCGTTTTTATCACTTCGGATCACTGTAATATCAACCTTCTGGCGTTTTAAACCCCACATCATGGGAACAAAAAGATGAATGACTGAGTAAGCTGACTGACTGACTGAGTAAGCGTGAACGCATCTTGAATTACTTGAAAATAAAGTTGGCTCGAACGCAATGCTGCCAACCATGCTGCCAAATTGAGAACGGATATGTAGAGTTTGAGGGGAACAACCTTTTTTTTTTTCATTCGAAAGCCAACAGCGAAATTAATTTCTGCTCTTAAAATAAATTTATGGCTGTTCCGAAAGTACGTGATCGTAGGTCACGAGATTCCATGTCACAATGTCACGATGTAAACGAAAATTCGAAATAAACGAAAACCGTAAAGGAAAATTCCGAAAAAGCCAAAAGATGCAGTGGGTTATTGTAAATTCACAACAGATATATAAGTTTGCCATCAAGCAATATCAACATACTAAATATGGGGTGATAATTTGGCCATTTCAATTGTTGATTCGTCGTGGAATGGGCTTTTGCGAAATACGTTCACCGTTTCATTTAGCAGCAAGGAGCCCTAATCCTGATGATTATATGTTATCAAGGAACCAAACTCTCTCCTCCATCATATCTACCCCGCATCGCCCATAGTAGGCACGGAAGATCCAACCCCTGCAATGCTCTTCGCAATGGCCTTAGAATGGTTGCTGTGCAGTTTTCCGATATGTCCAACAAATATAACGAATAAGAAGAAACAAAACAAACACAAATGAGGGCTTTTATTGAACACGTATCCAAAAGTCGCTCGGAGCTGCTACCTCTCGACTAGAACATAATTTCGAAACTCTTTAAAACTTCCGGAATGTCCTATAATCGTTGGTGTATAACTAGTTCCTGAATATCACCAATCGATCGCGAAGCTTGGTGAAGGTCGCAGGTTAGCACACTACGATGTGACAAACAATACAAAACGGATAATTGTCCGGGTATGTTCTCAATCCTAAAACTCCGGAGCCACCCCTGTCCGAGGTAGAAAGCAAAAGTGGCACCCAATGTGAAAACAAGAATGAAAACAATATCTGCCTATTTGCTATTGACATAACACAGTATGTATCTCATGGCTTCAGGTCGCTTGTACTCGTTCAGGGCACTACGTGAATCTGAATTTCCATTTACTTAATGTCATATACGTTTGCCACTTAATGCTACACTTACTTAAGGTCATATACGCTGTGAAATTTCTGAACCAGGTTTCTATCGTCATCGAAAAATTGTTAAAATGTGTACTGCTATCTGACACCAAACTGAAAAACCGGCACATTGCAACAACAAAAAAACCTTCTGACATCAATAAATATCGATAAATTATGGCAAGATATTCATATGAAACGGGGGTACAGCATATTCCTGGCATGGTATATTCCAGTTATATGTCGGTGCAGCATGAGAGTGGAAAACAATCTACTGTTGATACTTTTTTGAATACCGACAGAAAAGTTCATCTGGTGCACAGGTCAGAGCTTACAGACCGGACATGGACATCGTCCTCGCACAGGAGATGGTGAGTGGCTTGGAAGTGTGATTGTGTTGGAGGAACGTCAATTCTTGCGTGAGATAAGTTCAAAATTTTTGAAGAAATTCTCGAAAGATCGTGTCAACTTCAAACAAATCCCGGTGCCTATGAAATAGTCGGACATTGTATGCTTCACCAAGAAGAGCTATTTCTGTTTGCGACGATGAATGATATTATAAGCAGTGCCAACGCATGTGCGCGTGCACTTTTTGAAGCTTGAGGAGTGAGTTACTTGAGTATACATAGTGTGTTACAACGACGAAGCAATTCGCGCACTTTGCTCGCCAATTTTGAGCGTCCCGGGATCCAAATTCTCGATTTAAGCTGATAAAACGGCGCAATATGGCTTCAGTACTATAAGCTTACATTGCCACACGCGTGTCCGCAGGTAGAAATGTGTCTAAATTAAATTGTTGCCATCCCATTTTTTACCGCGGGTTTTCACCCATTATATTTACTCATTATATTAAGTTTTTTGTCCTTGGTAAGGATTACACAAAATTGAATACACAACGCACAATTATACTAACCTTACTATGCAGTGCGAGCTCCATATTTTAAGAGTTCAGGCTTAGGAATATTAAAATTGAATATCTAAACCATCAAGAAAACAAAGTATGTGCTACCGAATCCTATAATAGGTAATAAAATGACAAGCAAAATGTTTTGGACAAACGATTCATTTAATATATATTCCCAACGCTGTAGCAAAGAAAATCTTGCATACCACCTGCCAGTTGTTTAACCAACTTCACAGCAGTGCTCAAATCTTAAAAAGTCTACTGACCCAAACCACAAGGTGCCTACGACTAACTAGATTCGGTTTTTTAATCATTCCTTAAATGCAAAGCCGATGGCACTACCCATCAGCAACGTGCGGCCGCCGCGACATTTCGTCTTGCATTTGGGCGCGAATGTGGCGACATACGTCAGAGAGGCACAGAGCTGGCAGACGGCTGCTCCCACCTGATGAGTGCCCACAGCGGGCCGCTGTCTCTGCCAGAGTCGGAGGAGGTGAGCGACATCAGGTGCTCGGCACGGTCCTTGTGCACGTGCATCTTCTCGGTCAGTGCCAACAGTAGCCGACAAGCTTGGTTTGTCTGCGTGCAAGTCGAGCGGTGGTCACGAGTGGTTCATGGGCTCGTTGTAGCGCATGCAGTAGGAAAACAGTCCAACCCTGGATTGCCATTCAAATCGTCAGGCGCAAAAGAACGTATTTTTATATTTGAAGATGAAATGACGCTGATCAATAATAAGCTGACACAAGCTTATCACTACGTTATACAAATCCAATTGTCAATGGGTTCTTATTTCCTGATTTGCATTTCAATTGTACACCATCACAACGTATGACAGGTGCTCTGGGGGAGGGGTGATTATAAAATATGGACCATCATAAGGTATTAACGGTTTACAAAATTTGCAAACTTAAAAAAAAAAAGAGTATCCTTGACATTCTCAGAGAGACAGCATTTGGCTTTGCGTTGGGGTCGCTATTACCTTTTCCTGAGCACAGTCTGTTTTGAAAACCGTCAGTTTTATCAGTGCATGGGTTAATTCCTGACACTTGATCTTGGTCTGCTCGGCGATCTCGACCTTACGTGACGTGGTACTAGACTAAGTGCTCAGTTTGCATGGTATTGTTGCTAAAGCACTAAATCGCATTTTCTTCACGGAGTCAGAGGACTGCCGAGACGACGGGTGCCTGACTGCACCTCATCAATGAGCTACTTGACGCGTCCCGTGGGACTAACCAAGAAATATACACAAAATATTATTGATTGATTATTTTGGTTTAAGGGCGCGCCGACTGCGAGGTCATTTAGACACAAAAATATTAAAGTCGCTCCAAAAGTTAACAAATGGAGCTACATCATGCCGCATCTGAAGTCTTTATCTAGCTTAGAAAAACGCGAGTGTGTGTTTGTGTGTGTGGGGGGGGGGCGAATTCACCCAGCTCCGCACTGCGAGGGGCACGAAATTATGTCGCACTACGTCCGCCAACGTGCCGACTACACACACAGCACACGATTGAATGCTGGATGGGACTGTCAGCGAGCACGATTCACATACGCTACACACGTTAAACTTTTGTGAACTCTATATGAACTTTATAGCGCATCACCTACTGCCAGCACATGTAGTGCCCACACACGCTCACACGCACGTACGCAAGCGCACAATCACACCATCCACCTGAACCACGACCGGCACACTGACCAAAATTAATAAACGACTCACACCAGCCACGCTAACACGCACTACCAACGCATGCCCCACGCACTGCCAATACACACCCCACGCACTACGAACACACAGCCACCCCATCCACGTGCCGGCGCACGGAGACGACGCTGGACGAGACACTACAGTTAGCTATTAAGGCTTAAGGTCGCATCGACCGCATTCGTCATTTAGCGCCCAATGCGGGACACCACAGCACACTTTCGGACGTCTGGCAAGCAGGCGAGCCGCACGTACCAGCCAGCCGCAGCTGATCAGCATGAATATGGCCGTGTAGTGTGAGCCCAGATACTTGCGAACGTCCGGCTCGAAGAAGTGCGTCGCCCCGACCTGCAGCCACTCCAGCAGTGCCTTGCGTGTCGATGACGAGGTGGTTTTCTGCGCACAGGCAGCGCTGTCAGTGACCGCGAATCAGTGTGCCCGCAGGGCGACGGGGCAGCATGCCAGATGCGACCTGGTCGAGTCGTTAGCTGCGAGTGTCAACAGTCAATCACTCAGTCCAGACTTGATGGTCAGTCGAGAGCTGAAGGTCAATAGGTCAGTCAAGGAGTGTTGGTCAGGTCAGTTTACGATCGAAGGACGGCCAGAGATGGGGGCAAAAAGAGAGACATGGGGGCGGTACGTCCGAAGTGACGCCTTCGCTGGGTACGTCGGCTGCAGGCAATCAGTACGTGCCGGACTGACAGTGCAGCATGGTACCTTGGACACAGCGGACTGGTACCGACGTTTATAAGGTATTACCGATAGAGCATCGATATACTTATCTACGCGTGACGACGTACTTTTACTTTTGGATATCATGTGCTCTGGTAATGGAAACATTTCATCATGCTGGCCTCACACCAAGAAGTGCAATTATACTTTCATGCTGCCTGTAGGCACCATTTGCTTGGACGTACAGTCGAATCGACGTACAGACGTACAGTCGAATCCCTATCATAGTGTGAACACACGCGTTTTTGTGACGGTATTGTAGGAATGTTATGTAAAAATGTATCCTTTCGGCCCCGCCACTCGGAATGTAGTCATGATTCATTTGGATTGTTAGCTGTAAAAAAAACAGGATGTCTTATCAGTGTGGCGAGATAACCAATGTTCCCTGAGCTGCCCGGCCGCGCCGTCGGCGGCCAGGCATCCGGAAAGGTACCCGTTAGGTCTAAGGTCCGACACGTGTGCCTGACGCCTCGATCAAGTTCACCCACCCTCGCGGCCACTACGGATGCATCATAGCCGCCGGGTGTTCAGCCAATCAACACGGAACTATTTAACTTCCTGTAAGGTGTTGGCCAATCTCGCCTGTCCTGGGTTGTCGCCCATGGCGAGGCTGTGCGGGCCCGTAGTCAGTCATCGAAGAGTCGTCAAGAGAGACTGGGATAGAACGGTCGCGAGCGGACGTTGGCTTGTCATCGTGGTGCCGACAGACGCGCTTCTAAATTACTGTCGGCATCGTTTAACATCTGGCTACGCTAATACTGCCCTCATCGCTGTTCTGAGCTTGTCGAGTCGCAATATACAATATTGTGCACGGTAACGCAGACCTTTCAACCGTGGGGGATCGCAACACGACGGTCCATAGACTTATCACTGCCAGGGAAGAGGAACTCCCCCACATCTGGTGCCTGAGTGACCCGGATTCGTCTGGTACCGAAGTGATCCGGGAGTCACTACATCTGGTGACGAGACCTGGGATTCATCTGGTCCTGCGACTGCACATCTGGAGCCCGCGACTGTGCATCTCCAGTTGGCGACTCAGCGTGGACGGGCAAGGCCACCGAGGCAACGAAACAAAACCGTGAGCCAGGGCAAATCCTAAAATCCTTCCAATAACACCTATTCCGATTTTTACCACCGTCAGAACTGTCGTAAAATTGTATATTCGCGCCAACTGTTCACTGTGTACAGTACGTGTGAATTATTGTTGGTTGGTTATTGGTTTTTACGACACATAGACCGTTGAGTCATGTAGCGTCGCCAATCTCTCACGCCGATTGGTCGCGGGCGAAGAGTGTGTGAATTAATGTGTGAACAAATTAAAACATAACTGAAATTACTTTTGAGAGACTTGCCAACAGCTTTAACAAAATCAGGATAGAAATGCGCGCTCAAGGCATGAGCCAGAATATCAAACCCTTTTCCGGGGAAAGCCATCACAAGCTTTGCGATTGGCTCAAACAATTAGACCGCATTAGCTTCAATATGGACGATGAACAATTACGGATTATACGCCTGAAAACCCTCAGTGGACCTGCGGCCGATTTTTTGCAACTACTTTTGCATCACCCGAACTTGACATGGGCAGAGATCAAGCAGCTAATGAAGGACAGATATTCAGATCTTACAGACCAAAAGTACTCTCAGGAGGCGCTTCGTAAGCTAAGACAAAACCGTTGTGAATTAGTCCAAAATGTTGGGGAACGAGTACTCACTCTAGCAAAGGAAGCTTGCACTGATTTGAACAGCCCCACTACCCAAGAAATATTAATAGATGTCTTCAACAAAAGAGTACAGAGCAACCACTTGGCTAATAAATTATATAGGCATCAATTTAAGAATTTAGAAGAAGCGATTCAATTCGCAGTGGCAGAACAAAAATTAACTAGGACAGTGGAACTATGTCGTGGTGCTGAGAAAAATGAGGACGAGCCAATGGAAGTTGACGTCATCCGCCCAGAACCAGGAAATGACCGAATTGACAAATTGGAAAACTTGTGGTTTCCCTTGGCGAGACTGTATCCAAATTAGCGGTACAGAAAGTAGAAACACCGAAACAGGAGAATCAACCCCCACCTGGACCCGAGTATTCCACTCATACCAGCAGTATCCGCGCCCACCACGGCCTTATGCACCAGGACCCAACTATGGACCTTCTCCGCGGCGCCCTCCTCCTACCGGTCCTCGCGAATGGAAGCCAAAACAGCAAAAGTCACCCTTCCAGTGGACTGCCGATGGTAGACCCATCTGCATAAGATGTGCAAAAATTGGTCACAGGGCCGTCAGTGCCGTTCTTGTCCAAATCCCCCGAGACAGACGGAAAACTAAAAAGCTCTGTTGTGTATGGCCACCACAATGGAGCAGAGGAATCAGGAAGAACCACAGAAATTGACAGAACAGAGGAGAGAGCGAAAGAATGTAAGGAAAAAGTCAAAACCCGAGAATCGTAAACAGAAACGACCCCACCAAATTCGTATTAAACCCAACACCCCATGTGCTGGCTTAAAATTGGCAACCGAAGAGCATACACACTTGTGGATACGGGAGCGGACATATCATTGATCTCAAAAGAGTTCTTTGGCAAAATTGCAGAGGACCAAGTCATCAGATTTTTGGAAGACCAAAAAGACCGCATGCCCCTCATTTCGGCCAGCGGACATCGCTTAACAAATATTGGTGTAGGAACGTTCAGAGTCGAGATGAGTAAGTTCAGAAAACCGTTCACCTTTCAAATAGTAGAAGACCTGACGCAACAGTGCATGTTGGGCAATGATTCTTTTACCGAGTTTGGAGCAAAATTGTATTTCGAGGAGAAGGCTTTGTGCATTTAACGCAACATGGTGCCACTGAGACCACAACGACAGACCAGTGGGCAGGCGAGCTCACTAGTCAGAATCAAAGGACGCATACATATCCCGGCCAACACGGTCGTGGAGTGTCAGGCAGCTGAGAACAGAGTGAAATTAGTGGAACAAACTTGTTATGTGCGGTCACTGGACAACATGCCACTAATTTCTGAGGAGCTCGGCTTGTTCATAGCCAAGTGGTAGCCAAACCAGACCGATATAAACGCCTACCGATACGAATTGTGAATGCCACCACGAGATACTTCACGTTGTACCCCAAACAAGTAACAGCAATCGCTGAGACAATCAATGATTCTGACCTGGAGAACCTGGTAGATGTAACACAGATAGACAGACAGTTTCAGATAGACAGCAAAGAGTGATGCTAAATGGTACAAAGTCATCATGGCAAAATGTTCTTAGTGGAGTCCCCCAGGGGTCAGTACAAGAGCCATTACTGTTCATTATATTTGTAAATAACACTGAAAGTGGCCTAAGCAGTAAAGTTTTGAAATTTGCGGATGATTTGAAGGTCTTTAGGGCAATAACAGGTCAGGATGAGCATATCTCGCTGCAAAAAGACTTTGCAACCGAAGTACAAAAGAGGGCTACAAAAATGGTTAATGGCATAAGCAACCTGGCATATGAGGAAAGATTGAAGAAATTGAATATGTTTTCACTTAGATATAGAAGGCTGAGAGGAGATCTCATCGAGGTCTTTAAATTTGTAAATGGTCTGTAGAGGGGATACCTTGGGGAAATGTTTGAATTTAACAGAAATGATGCAATTAGAGGTAATAAATTCCAAATTAAAGTTAACCACAGCAGAACAAGGTTAAGGCAAACTTTCTTCACCAACAGGGTAGTGGAACACTGGAACCAGCTGCCAGAAAACATCGTCAGTAGCAGCACACTGAACATCTTTAAAAACAGCATAGACAATCATTATAAGAATAGAGGGCTTGCTTTTCAGTATTACAGGGAGGGCTGATTGACAGATTTGGTGGGCAACTGGTTCAGTGTACAGAGTGCAACCAAGAAGGGCCCTTGTGGCTCATAGTTGCACTAATCTTTCATGTCTTTATGTCTAACACAGGACATCAACCTGACCCCGTCACCCACTCCCTCGGACCAGATTGAGAAAGCTCAGCTGGCTCACCTGACTGGCGCTGACCGAGACAAACTAGAACAGCCGTTACGTGTCAACGCTGACCTATTTGCTGCGACAGACGCTAATCTTGGTACGACTGACGTTATAACTATGGACATAGACTCCTGATCACCTACCTATCCGTTAAGCTCCTTAGAGAACTTCATTCTCTCAGAAAAAAATACGTAGAAGATCAAATAAAAGTAATGCTAGATGCAGGAATTATCGAAGAATCTGATAGTCCGTGGGCTGCGCCCATAGTCATAGTACGCAAAAGGACGGTGGTAATCGTTTTGCAGTCGATTACAGAAAATTAAATAATATAACTAAGAAAAACAGTTGTCCACTCCCACTGATTGAGGACATTCTTGTTTCTCTTGGTGGAGCGAACTTCTTTTCGTCTTTAGACATGAAAGCCCTGATGTCAGGGTCAGGTAGAGTGGGTTGTTCAGGGTTGGAGTATTGGTCAGTATGCTTTCATGACATTTTGGAGAGGCAGAGGAGCATGCTGTGAATGCTGCGCCTTCAATTGGTGTGAATGCAGGCATACACTGCTACCCAATGCCAACAGTGATGTTTTACCTCCTCACTGGTACAAGTTTGTAATGCTTGCTTGACTTGACACTTTTGGGTGATCAATGTGACATTTCACTTGCATCAAGCCCCCAGGCCGGTACCGGATTGGTCTGCCATTGTGCTATTGGACCAACTTCGGTACAAGTCGAGTGAATGTGTGTATGTATGTATGTGGGTTGCTGAAAAGCACCAGTTGTAATATTTTAACCTGGACACTGGGGGCTTATACACTTGTGCACTTTTTAATTTCAAAGCAATCAGGATTTGACCATATCATGTCAAGCTTGCAATAACTTGACGTTGGGATTGTATGAGACTGGAATAGCATGCATATATTATAACTATCCATCTGCACCATATGTTATGAAAGATGATTGACCATAAAAAAACATGGCAATGCTGCTCCCTGGTCCCTTGATCAACAGGAAGACTTCGGTAATGGGAACCTTAACATGATAAAAGTTTCATATAAAATCAACTCAAGGTAAATATTTGTTGTAAAATCACAGCTTGAACGAACAATATTGCAATGACCTTTGGCTAACATGCAATGCAATTAGTTAATGATTATTCTTTCTGAATATGTGACCATCATGAGTTGATGTTCTTGGCAAGTTAATACAACAGAAGGCAGTTAGTTTGCTGAATTGCTTATAATCATTTCAATCTGATATTTTGTGTTTTATTTTGAACATTGGACATGTGTTAATCTACCATCATGTTGACATATGAGAGAGCATGCTGCCTGGTGATGTTATTGTCCTTAAATTGTAAATTGCTGCCTAGGGAGGGAGGAGTGTCGTGGACAACTGGTGTTCCTGAAGTTTACTGCTGCAAGGATAGTTGACAACTTCCCACACATGGTCCTGGCAAGTGTTCCTTTCACTTGCAATAGAATCCTTGCATCTTATCTAGGCATAAAACTATCTAGATTTGTTTGTATAACTATGCTTCTTAATGGCGTGAGCTTTACCTCTAATTTTCTTTTTCCATTTTACTTTCCAATCATTCATTGCCCATTTTGTGTTGCAGTTCATTGTTCATACACAACTATTATTCCAAGTTTTCCATTTCCAGACCTAATCACCATATCCAGTTGGCTCATTTCCTAATTAATGATTGGGCTTAAACTTGAAGGAGCTACATTGGAGTTGCTAGGGAATGATTTGAATAATAACTACCCTCCTCATGAACATATACTGTCACAGTGTAAATATTATTCATTAACTCAACCACTTAACTTGAATGTTGGGTTCTCAGTAATTCATATCAATGCAAAGTCCCTCAAGAATAAATTTTATGATGTTATTAATCTCCTAGCAAATTTTGAAGTTGATTGGTCAGTTATTTGTGTGTCAGAGACATGGTTGAAGAAAGATTTAGAGCAATACTTTAGTCTAAAAAAATTATAATCTTTTTGCATCTAGTAGAAAAGGTGAAGGCGGAGGTGCAGCAATATATGTAAGTAATATATATGAGGCTAGGGAAAGAAAAGACCTGGAGAGTGATAATTTTGAGACAAGTTTTCTGGAAATCAAAATGAAGTTGGGTGTACCAGCAAAGAGATTCCTAGTGGGGGAAATATATAGACCTCCAAACCTCAGCCATACTTTATTTATGGACTACTTGGAAAAAATACTTGATTCATTGGAAAACACGAAGTGTACATGTGTTATAGCAGGGGACTTTAATTACGATTTTTGAAATATCACTCTGATGCTAATATCACTCTGAAACTGATGCTAATCAAGCATGCAACAAACTTATTAAGGCATATGAAACAGGTATTAAAAAATTATCTAAAACTTTCACACCCAGTAGAAGAATCCAATTAAACCATGGGTAACCCCTGCACTTCTGTGTTCGGTAAATACAAAAAATAAACTATATGCAAAATATATTAGAAATATAATTTTACTGAATGAAAATAAATACAAAATGTATAGGAACATACTTTGCAATGTGCTTAGGGATGCGAAACGATTATATTACAAGAGGGCATTTCAGGATAGCAAAGGTGATGGCAAAAAAACATGGAAGTATTTGAATGAAATTATCAACAAGAATGAATTGCAAATAGTTCCTCCAACGTACTTTGCTGATAACTCTGGGGCTACTTGTGTAAATGAACAAATACCTGATAAATTTAATACCTTTTTTCAACGATAGGTAGTGAGTTGGAAACAAAAATACCTGCGACACACATCAGTCCATTATATTATCTTACACAGCCTAATTATGCAAGCATTAACAATATTCCTTCTGTTAATAATGCTCAAAATGAAGACATTATTAAGACTTTAAACCCTGTTGGTGGAGGTATGGATAAAATTGGTACAAAAATTTTGATCGGAACATATAGAAGTATTTTGCAACATTGAACACATTTCTTTAATCTTTGTCTGAACACCGCAATATTCCCTGACACATTAAAATCTGCAGTTATAATTCCTGTATATAAAACAGGGGAAAATAATAAATTTACTAATTATAGGCCAATCTCTTTGCCACCAATATTTTCGAAAGTACTGGAAAGATTAATACACTTTTGGGTATCATCATTTCTAAAAGAAAATAATATCATGCACCCATTGTAATTTGGCTTCAGAAAAAAACACAGCGCATACATGCCAATTGCTCTGATGCATAACGAAGTAACTAAATCCCTTGTAAATAATAAATTAGTTTGTACTCTGTATCTTGATTTTAAAAAAGCTTTTGACACCGTCAGCATCAGCATATTGTTACAAAAATTGAACTTTATTGGCTTTAGAGGAAATATACATAAACTGTTAGCCTCATACCTATCAAATAGATCTCAAAGAACCAAGATACATGACATCATCTCCCAACCATTACATATCACAAAAGGTGTTCCTCAAGGTTCGATTCTTGGACCTCTGCTATTTACTCTATACATCAACGATCTCTGCAATGTTTCCAATTTGGCTAGCTTTTACATATTTGCAGACGACACTGCCGTAACTATTACAGCTAATGATCATTCTGAATTATAAAGTAAAGTAAATGAGGTAATGCCCAAAATAATTACATGGTTTCATACCAACAGGTTATCTATTAATGCTGAGAAGACTGGATATAATTTTTTTCCCAGGAAACCATGTGATGACCTTCATGTCAAAATAAATACTACCAATATCAGAAGGCATAGCTGTATAAAATATTTAGGTGTATTTATTGATGAAGACATGACATGGAAAAGCCATATAAATGCCATCTCTTCAAAACTTACAGGAATATTGGAATTATAGGCAAGTCTAGGTACTTTTTATCAACTTGTGAATTGCTTCTTCTGTATAATTCTCTAATATTGCCATATTTAAATTACTGTGCTGTTGCCTGGGGAAGTACGTATCACTCTTAGCTTCATAAAATTATCAAGTTGCAGAAGCATGTTATTAGGATTGTTGATAAGAAACCGTACTTACACCATACACATGAATTGTTTCTTAAACATAGAGTTATAAAGTTTCTGGACATAGTTGATGAGCAATGTATTTACATCATGCTAGGTTTTCTAAATCAATCATTACCAGCACCTCTTTCTAATATGTTTCAACTTTATGAACAAGGTGGCCTAAGTGTTAGACAACATTTTCAAATACCCTTGTCTGATATCAATTATTGAATGTTTTCATTACCCTTTATTGCACCAAAAGCCTGGAATAAAATAATCTGCTGTCACTTCCACAGGATTGACGATGTACCTAGGAGTAAAATGATGTTGAAGATACACATCAGACAATACATTATTAGAAAATATGAACTTTTTCAATAAATGTTGGTAATGGTAATGTGCTATGCATGCTGATCTGGTATCATTCGGACATTTTCGTTTAGGAATCATGTTTTCTTTTCTTTCTTCTTCTTCATACTTGGTCGCCCTTTCTCCTTAGTGTAGTGGTAGTTTAAGAAATGCATGTGCAAGGTTATGATTTTGTATTATTTCTCCATTAACACCTATAGCAGTCATTTTCGTGGAGCCCTCGAAGACGTTACTAGCATTGCTAATTGTCTGAGAGGGCTTCAGGAACATCATTTACTAACACCTGGTGGCGGGATCTGTCCAGCAAGAAACAGGAGCGGGAAGTGGTGTGACCTGCCTTGATTTGCCTACCATGCCTACCTCTCACCGTTGGAATTTAACGTAATTAGGTCACACGGGTATGGAAGGGCACTCCTGCCTACCTATTAATCGGTAGTGGAATTTAAATTTAAAAAAAAACACAAAAAAACGGGATACTGGCAAATCCCGATGTCAGAAGAAAGTGCAGAAAACCGCATTCACATGCTTCCGTGGCTTGTGGAATTTTCGCAAAATGCCGTTTGGTATCTGTATCGCCCCGTCTAAGTGTTAATTGGAATTCAAAATCAATTTGCAACTGCTTACATCGATGATATAATAGTGTACTCGAACACGTTTGAAGAGCATTCCGCCCATTTGGAAGAAGTATTTCGTCCTTCGCGCAAAGCGAAGTTGAAATTGAAATTTTCGAAGTGCGATTTTCTGAAAAAGGAAGCACAATACATAGGCCACGTAGTGTCAGCTGCTGGCATTCAACCAAACCCCGAGAAGGTGGAGTCAATTCAACACATGACAGCACCAACCACTGTGAAAGGAGTGCGCTCATTCATCGGTATGTGTTCCTATTATAGACGATTTATCCCAGGATTTAGCCAGCGCCACTGTTAAACTTGACAAAGAAATATGCTACCTTTGTTTGGACCGATGATTGTGAGAACGCATTTGAGATACTGAAACAAGCTAGCTTCAGCGCCCGTACTGGCATATCCCGATATTACAAAATAATATAAATTGTACACACACGCCTCACAAAATGCAGTTTGAGCAGTATTAGTGCAAAAATACGAGGATAACGAACGTTTAGTACAATATCCGTCACAACAACCCAACGAAACTCAACAAAAATGGCCGGTCATCCTTCGCGAAGCCTTTGCCGTAGTCTGGAGCGTATCCAGGTTACGCCAATATTCATTAGGAACAAAATTCACTATTCTGACCGATCACCGCCCATTTACATTTCTGAACTTGTCGGAGATGAAATATTTCATGCTACAACGCTGGGCAATCATGCTTTCGGAACATGACTGTGATGTAGTGTATATAAAAGGGACCCAAAACGTTGTAGCAGTTCACCTGAGTCGGATGTATGAAACAGAACCAAGAGTAAACGTAACTGATTCAGATCATGTCCCCACGGGCGAATTCCGTAAGACCGAGAACAGAAAACCAGAAGACGAGTTGACCCGGGAGGAAAAATTCAAAAATGTTTTACTGAAGTGGAAAAATATTGAACAGCTTCAGAAGGCAGACGACGAAATAGCCAAAATTTGAAAGATCATGAATGATAAGAATCATCCAGATAACAAAGACGTTGTTCTACATTATATGGAATTAGACACTCATTTATAAGGTTAGTGAAGGACCACGTTGTGGACCGTTTCCTGGATTACAATTATACATGCCGAAGTGCTTCAGGAAGGAAGTGCTAAAAGAACTGCAAGAAGGTTTCTTTGTCGGTCACATGGGACTCGTGAAAACATACGAGAAACTTAAATTTAGGTACTACTGGAGTGGTATGTGACGAGATACAGTAGCCTACATCAAAGCCTGCGTGCTCTGCACAGGACGACGGGCCAAGGCAGCACCGGGCCCAATGCAAGAAATGCCCGTGCCACAATATCCATTTGAAATAATAGCGATAGACACTTGTGGACCGTACCCAGAAACACAAAACGGTAATCGATATGTCGTCACAATCGTTGGTCACTTCTCTTCTTGGCCGGAAAGTTTCTGTACCGAGAGAAATGACGCCAAAACGGTGGCTAAAATTCTTATGGAGGAGATTATTTCACGACATTCTTGCCCGCGAGTAATTATTTCTGACCGAGGCACGGAATTCCTTAATACCATAGTTGAGGAACTAGAAACATGCCTGAACATTCGACATATCCGTACCAGTGCTTACAGGGTTTCTATGAACGGCCAGGTCGGGAGGTACCATAGGGTACAGAACAATACATTGGCAAAAACAATTAACCAAAATCAAGATGACTGGGACACGAAAATACCCGCAACTCCAGCTGCCTACCGAACGACAAATATCGGACGCTCCGGCACAATATCACCGTTCTTCACGCTGTACGGACGAGATCCCGTCCTCCCCCCAGACAATTTGTTACAAAGGTCAGGTACTATGGAGAAAATTACGTCCCAAAAATGTTGTCTAACTTACGTGACCTAGACTCACTTGACCTAGACTAACTCGTTGACCCTAGATGACCTGACTTCAAAATATTGACACAACATGCCAAACTGATGTGGGAAAGGGTATGCCAAATTTTCGCGGGCTGTCGCGCGCCATTTTTGCACTGTTCGCGAAAAACCTGAGGGGGGGGCGGGGCTGTTGAAGACCCCCGAAGGGTTAAAAAGGTAGGAGTATTTTTGTCTTAGAGAAACGTTTTCCAATCACATGTCTGTATGCCATTCTTCTACCTCATGTAGCTTTCCAACGAAAAAAAAAGCTAACACGAAATCAGTCCTACCCAGAAAACGCAAAATCACAGTCATGGAAAGCGGACGGCTATATCTGATTTTTATTAAAATACATTTTTTTTTTAATTCAACATTTTTTTCAATCTTTTTTTGCTTGCTCAGCGAAATCATGCCCACTTTGATTTCCGTCGTAAAATTTGTTCATTTCTATGTGCTAGGGAGCACGGGAGGTCGTGAGATCAAATGTTGGAAATAATTATTTTATTGCAGGAAAGCTTTGGTTGATCCTTTCTCCTGAAATATATGCACACACACACACCCACACACACATACAAACACACACACACACATTATACATATATATATATATACATATATATATATATATATACATATATATATATATATATATATTTATACATATATATAACTTACCACCCTTTCTCCTTCTTATTGATGAGCTATACATCGTCAAATCAACCCATGCTATTTGACTTAAAAATAATGCAGGAGGGTATAATAAACATTAAAAACGTTGGCCGAATCCGGCTGAAATTTAGACAGCCATTTTCAGAGCCATGGACTACCCTGTGAGCAAATTTTGATTTCAATAAAAATATGAGGTGAAGCGCATTGGTCGATCTGTCGTGCAATGCACCATGTGCCACGCCATGCAACGGTCGTTTCAGTTTGGGCTCAGCGTAAGTGCAACGTCTTCCCACTCAGCCTACGTTGTGCACAAAAGTTCAGCGCGGCACAAAAGTTCCTCCCTTCTACTTACAATTTCCGAGCTTATCTTGGTCCGATCCACTTTTGCGCGCGGAAGTCGCGTGCCATAAGTCATACAACGCAACCAGCAGGTGGCTGGTGGCCCCGAGCCATGATCGACTGGATCAACACCGACAAAACGTACGGCACACTTCGCTTTTAAATACAAATGAGTGCTTTGAAGGAATGTGGTAAAACGTGGAAAACAAAATTGATGGGCCAGATCTAATCCTGAGTTACGTCATTAGAACTTGAAACAATTACGATAATGAGTCATCGAAGTTGCAAAGTGGTTTGGGTCGGGCAGGAGTGGCCAGGTTATTGAAATTAGTGTTTTCCGTATACACTGGAGTGTATTTTTTTCGGGCATCACCTTCGCTCGTATCAATTCATCAACATCATAGTTGTAAGACCTGAGCGCCACGAAGATGCTGTGGTACCAAGCATGACAAAAATATCGTATTTCGGGTCAGACACGATACCACGCAACTGGGGACTTACCCGAGCCATAAGCCAGACGGTGACGTACCCGAGCCATAAGGTAGACCGTGACTTCCCCGAGCCACCAAGTATACGATGACGTATCCAAGCCATCAAGTAGACGGTGACCTCCCCGATCCATCGGATAGACGGTGAGGCACCCGATCCATTGGATAAACGGTGACGTACCCGAGTCACCAGGTAGACGTTGACGTACCCGAACCATCAGGTAGACCATGACTTACGCGAGCCATCGGGTAGACCAGATCCTGACTTGATCGGGTAGACGGTGATTTACCCGAGCTATCAGGTAGATGGTGATTTACCCGAGCCATCAGGTAAACGGTGACGTATACAAGCCATCAGGTAGAGACGGTGACGTACCCGAGCCATCAGTCAGAGACTGTGACGTACTCGAGACGTGGCGTATACGGTGACGTAACCAAGCCATTGAGCAGACTGTGACGTACCCGAGCCATCGGGTACAGAGGGTTAGTTAGTTATTACGGTTTAGGGGCGCATCGACTGCGTAGGTCATACAGCGCCCTCGGGTACAGAGGGACTTACCCGAGCTATCGGGTAGACGTTGACTTACGCGACCCACCGGATAGACAGGGACTTACTCGAGCCATTGGGCAGACGGTGACCTACTTAGGCCATCGGGTAGACGGTAACGTGGCCGAGCCATCGAGTAGACGGTGACATACACCAATTACCAGGTACACCGCTCTAGCGAGCTATCAGGTGGGCGGTAACTTACCCGAGCCAACACGAAAACTGCCTGGTCTATGGAGTGATATGACACCGAGTCGGATGGCATGCAGCTCTCCAGCAGACGATTGACAGGACGGGCTGCAAAGGGCAGCACAGCTTAGAATAAGAACGGAGTGTTGCACGACAAAGTCGAGAGGACTTCACGACCAAGGGAGGACCACGAACACGGTGGGGAGCATGTAAAGACGCCAACATGCCTTTTCAGAAGTCATCAGGCTAACTCCCATTGCAGCTCTCTAGTTTGAAAATATGGCAAAACAAACTCACTACTGAAACGCATTTTTTCACTATTTGTAGCAGCTTCCAGAAAACAATTGTTGAGCACCGGAAGAAATTACAACGACAAAAGTCCACGGCCGAGAACATAATAATAGAGGTGCGCTATACAATTCAAACACGTGTGAGCAAAGAGTTTACATCTGCAATCGATTGATTACAACAAAATATGCACAAATCAGACCAAAAAGTATGACTTTTCCTGGAACCCATCAGTAGCGCTCAATTTTTTTCCCAGCCAATCACAATGGAGTATTTTGCCAATATTTGTAGATTGGCCCGCCCTTAGATGAGCTAGAGTTGCGAAACAAAAACGAGCGTATTATTCGTTATAAGAGAAAACGAAGGGTACCCGGTTTTACAGTTTTCGGTCAACCAGTGACCTTCCAGGTCAGGCCAATGACCCAAAATTGGCGAATATCGCGGAACTGTTTATGTAAGTACAGTGTAATTCCATAAAACCGGATTGTGTCTTTTAATCACAGTGTAAGTACAGTGTAATTACATAAAACCGGATTGTTTCTTTCAATCAATTTTCGCATATAAAACACTCCATTTTGATTGGCGTATTGTTGCGTTATCTAGTTATCGTTATGTTATATTCACGTTATCGTTAAAATACATCAAATCCATCCAGTTAGCGAAGCCTACTTTGGATCACTCTGAAAGCTACATTTCTGATTGAATATATTGAAACACATTTAATATTTCATGCACCAGTCCGACTAATTCAGGTTCATTTCAGGATGGCCAGGGGGTTCTATATGATATGCCGCTACGACCGGTCACGAGTTTTGACTTGACCTGACCTATGTAATTGACAGGGAGTGACGACGAAGGGCATCATCAGATTCACAGGGCTTCAGCGAGTTCTGTTCTTATTTTCCGGTGTTTCTAACTGTAAAACGTTTTGTTGTGTGGCCTTCCGAAACAAAAAATTTCGCGATATTCGCCAAATTCGGGTCATTGGCCTGACATGGGAGGTCACTGGTTGACCGAAAACTTTTTTTTTTTAAGATAAAGAAAAAGGTATCATTCGTTTTCTCTCATAACGAGCAATACGCTCGTTTTTGTTTCGTGGCTCTAGCTCATCTTGGGGCCAATCTACAAATATTGGCAAAATATTCCATTGTGATTGGCTGGAAAAAGAAAAATTGATCGCTACTGATCGGTTGCAGGAAAAATCATAATTTTTTGTTTGATTTGTACACATTTTGTTCTAATCAATCGATTGCAGGTGTCTCTTTGCTCACACGTGTTTGAATTTTATAGCGCACCTCTTATACTAAAGATGCCAGATTAAAAAAAAACGGCAATGCGAAATCCTTGTACAAAAAGCGCACAATACATGTTAATTAAATTACTCTTAAAGACAAAAATGCAGCTTACGGAGAAAAGTTACTGAAGGTGAGACAAATAGGATATAATAATGTGAAGAAATATCCAGCAGACTTCGACGCTTAACAAATATTGAAGGCATTAGGTGGCAGTATTAAAACGATGTCGTGTCATTACGTCTACAGCGATATTGTTATTGTAGTTTAGGGGCGCATCGACTACATAGGTCATATATAGCACGTCTACAACTTCATAACGTCTACAGCACAATCAATTTATGGACATGAAACAAGATGACCGGAAGAAAAGAGACAACGAAGTCTGTGCACACTGTTTATGACCATGGTGTCGTTGCAAAATGTATTTAGCACAAACATGATAATTTTGCTCATATTTAGATGGGCAACACGTCTGATGAGATGACTGAAATTCTCAAACACATGTCACATGGAAAAATAACACATAGCCTTGTACCAATGCTTTGAAAATAACTCCACTCTTCCATGTCCGAAGGCTGACATCATCTGACTAAGCTTACCTCGCAAGTCGGGGAGCGTGTCCAAAATTACATCAATTTCCTGCATGTTGAAGCCTTCTTTTCCTCTCTCAACTAACTTTTCTTCCGCCAGCAGCTGCTGCAGCTTCGTTGACCGCTTGTCTGCAATTAATGTAAAATTAGTCTCTGTGTATGTCGTTAGCTATTAGGGTTTTATAGCACATCAACTTCTCTGTGTCTGTCACAGTCGAGTATAACCGCTCCGGCGGAACAACCTCGTCGATTACCTTTCGCGCCGTCCGCCATCGTCGCAAGCGGCACGTGGCGGAGCCGGCCGTCACATCCCACCCACCGCACTACACATCCGTCTGGGCGGCAGCATCCATGCGGGAATGTCAGGTGCAGTGACAGCTGGCGGCACGACACCGACCAGGTCCGACTCCGGCTGGGCAAGACGCCATAACGCGGCTCCGTGACGACCCGAGACAACCAACAGCTTCACAGTTGACCGGTGTCCGCTCGCCAACTAATTTGTCTGGTGGACTGGTGTTTTAGTGCGCGCGGACCATTTAACCCGTCCCGTCTCAGGGGGGTCTTCAACTGTCCCCCCCCCTCAGGTTTTTCGCGGATAGCGGACGAACGGCGCGCGGGAGCGCGCCCAAATTTGGCATACCTTTTCCCACATCAATTTGACATGCTGATTCAAAATTTTTAGGTCAGGTCATCTAGGGTCAACATAGTTAGTCAAGGTCAAGTGAGGTCACCTCCAAAAAAGTTCAACCAGTCGTCGCGCTTTAACGGATAGATATTTTAATGAAACTTTCAGCGTTTCCCTATCTTTACGGATGCAACAAAACGCACGAGTTGAATTTTTCTTCTTTTTTCCGTTTTTGACTACATATAAATTTTGCGTGTTTGCCATATTGCAGTTCAAACACAGGATTCTGGCTTAAGTAAGCATTTTTTGTTAGGGCAAGTTGACTTCAAACAACGTTTATCGGTCTGCTCTACCCATTGGAAAAGGGAAATTAAAGAAAACTTGAAGACTCAAAATTTTGAAATAAAAAAATGACATTTTTATTTTGGGGGTTAAAAAAATTATAGCCCTGGTCGATTTCGCTACCCATTTCTCATTCCAAATAAATTTCGTTTTTTCATATATCCCCAAAATGAACTCCACAGAGTAAAAAACAAAATGTAAGTCGTGAAAAGTTGTGAAAATCTAGCCCCTGTGGTGACGTCACTTTTGTGAATTTGTTTTTGGGGGTGGACCCGGACCCTACTCGTCGAGCGCTTTCCCATGACACCTCTTTCGTTTTCGTGCGATGCTTAGTTTGGATTTTAGAGGGGGTCTTCAACCCCCCCCCAGATGGGGTGGGAGGGTTTGACAGGAAAGACGGCGCGGGTTAAGTCATTTACGCCCATGGTTCTCCGAAACCCAAAGAATCATATCACAGTGCACTTCTGCAGGCCAGTCCGCGACGTCCGGGCACAGGGGTAGCATGCACTTGTCAACACAGACACGCAATTGTGGTAACAAGCAGCGAGTAAGTCACGATGAGGTGGCAACCAAACTACAGACAGAAATCCCACTCCTCGACATGGGTTCTGCGCACTTCTGTTGTGATGAGACTGGACTTTAACACTGAGACACTGATCGCTTAAGTCGGTCCCTTCTGGGGTCATTACACATAATTTCGCTATGGTCGCCTCCCACCCGAAAAGCCAAAATCAGGGTGAGCTGGAACAATCGATAATGTTCTCATCTTAATCATTCAATTGTGCATGTTGGAAAATCTTGGCATGCTGGAAGTACACAAACATCTGCGGAACTACGGCACCAGCGCATACTCATCCATGGGACCACCTCCAGTGTAACTACCTGGCAACTGACACAGGATGAGCAATAACTGGAGCATGGTGAACAGTGGGGAAAGGATACTGGGGTGAGGGAGAGCTGGATGGTGCAATGTACCTGTAATTCCTGAAGATTACTGGCTGGGTGGTAACAGTTCAATTTGGCATACCTGCAATGTTTCTGAATGGGTGTATCAAGAGCACCAAAATGTAGATAGTGTCAGATATATCATGTCAGATACATCATCCAACTGAACAATGTCTATAAGGTGACAAACTAATTAAGCAACAATGCACACCTCCAATAATCCAGAATCACTAGAAAACTGGTACTTACCCTTTATAATCCCCAGCTGCTCCTCGACAAACTCAGTCATAATGTTTGGCATATGTTCCTGATAAAGTAACAAATACAACCATTAGTAACATCCACACCCATATGAAACATTTTGGACAGAAAATCAATGATTTGACACAATAGTTAATTAAATGTGCTATATATATATATATATATATATATATATATATATATAAATATATATATATATATGTATATACATATATATATATACATACAGTGTAAAATAATTGACGATGTGACCTGAAAATTCAGTTAATGGAATTGTGCTACTTCATCCTTGTCTTAGGTTTTTACGAGTTTGCCACATGATGTATGGGCAGTCATCATGCACACCACTGCTAAATACTGTAAAATGCATCTGACTGAAGTGAAAGTCATTCCACTTTTTTAATCCTTAAGTGGCGATCCTTTATTTTCTTCCAATCTCACTATTCCCAAACAACTTCTTTCTTCATCCACACAGCTAATGGTGAAGTAATTTTAGGACACTGTATGTATAATGCGAATATATATATATATATATATAATTCTGCAACACGCCACACCTTTGGTGTTACTTGAATTCCTGAACACAAAAGGCATTCCCTGTTTAGAGAATGGTTACATGAAAATCTAAACCTGTTAGGTGAGACCCAGACTAGAAACCATGACAGATGCCCTACAATTTCGCAAGTTACACTGGAAAATGTGCAATGCTTGGTCGATGCCTAATACCCAAAATAAATTGTACACTGGCATGCATCCTGGACTGCACATCTCTTTGCCACATCATGTTAGCACAATCGGATTAGCTAGATGTTCTGGCTTGCCTTCCATGGATTATTGATCTCTTCACTCAATAAAAGTAAATATACCTATGAAATCTAACAGTGGTAAGATAGAATACCATGTCATAGAAGTGACATAATGTGATCAGTGATCTACATTATAAGCTGTTTTCAACTTTCACCATGTATGGTTTATTCCTCTGGATACAGACGGGACGTGAAGATGCAAAGAGTGATTCAGCACTCAATGAAAGCATAGGATTGTTTCCACCCGAACAGCATTGTCACTTTGTTTTCCACCGTTCCATCCCCCAGCATTCAATGAGATCTTATTGTTGGAATTTGGAATAGCTTCCACTGTGACTCAATCTCTCCTTGTGCACAATCTAAAGTGCAATACTACTCGAAACATTTACACATCTAGACTGGAAATTGCTGGTTGCCTAGGTTTGCCTAGGCCTTTAAAAGCAGGCTTCCTGAAGTACTGAACCAGACTGTTGGAAATTTGAGAGGAATAAGAACACTCCCGCATGCACGCACATTTTCTTTCGATGCAGAAAAAGAATAATGCAAGCGCAAGTCTTGTAATTGCATCCATCCCTCTACCTTCTCTCCAGCCCTTTACACCTCTCCAATTTCGTTCTGCTGTGACTTAGGTACCTGTAAGGTTGGCGCGTCCTTTGATATGCGAGATTCCACATTTTACATACTAGTTCCTATTCGTATTCCTTTAGAGGGACGCAGTGTGTGAAACCCAGCCAGGCAAGAAATAGGTAAGTAATAGGTGGGTAGCCTAAATTCATTGGAATCACTGCTGCTTAGGTGAAGGATAAGCAATTGCAACATAAACAAATGGTCATGTTACATGAATCATGTTACTAAATATGGTTTCAATTTGTTTTTTCTTAAATTCTGGTTAATGCCATGAAATGCAACATGGCCAGCTGTTTTGTAAAAGAAAAAGTTCTCCATCATTCTTCATGATATATTAATGTGTCACTCGATGTGCCCTTTGACATTACTTTTCTCACCAACTAAGAATGCACATTTGTCCAGGACGTGAATGCTAACCATATCCTGGCCACATTAAGAAACATTTTATAACAATATAATTGTTATATTACAACACACAGGCACCTTGGTACATGATAGAGACACACATATATTCACACAAATTGTCATGAAAAATACTATTTGTATGATGGCACCCAGAATAACATTAGGACACTTTTCAGTGTATTTATAATTGTCCAGTGCAAATTCATGATTTCACTGAAACGAGTCAGCTGTCTCAAAGAAAAGTATGCAGGTATCTCTGCTGATGGTGTGCACATGGGTGGGCCGCACAATATAACCATTGCACACGTGCCACTCGCAGCCATGGAAGAACCATAGGCTATTTTACGACGCATTCAACCGCTAGTTTATATTGCGTCGCTTACCTTTCACACCGATTTGTCGCGGGTGGACACGGTAAATGTCGTCGGTTGTGAGATTCGAACCCACAATCTTGCGATCAAGAGACCGACGCTTTACCAACTGGGCTACCGCGGCCCCGTGCCGTTCCGACGGGTACTGGTGCTTGCAGTGTGCCGTGCGGTGGCCAGTGAGCAGTGTAGCAGAATGATTGGCCACGCCACATAGGTCATACTTGCAGGTGTGAACCGCCAAGTACGGCGAAAGATCGCGGCCTTTGGTTGGAAAGCTTACGGCTGTGTTGCGTTTGCTGATGTCGCATTCCTGCGGGGAGAACCGCTCACTTGCACCACCAGAATGCGAGGGTGCTTTTGGATTGAGCAGTTGATGCTATTCTGGTGCTTCTGGCACTTGCAACACGTCGGCTTTTCATATCAGTCGAACACTTCCTCTCTAGTGAAGAGGTCGAAGCACGCTTGCAGGCTCAGTTCCCAGAACGAGTCGAAAGTCGACGCATGGCGCACACGGTGCATGGTACCGTGGACCCAAATTGACCAGGAAATAGGCTAAAAATCTTGTAGTTCTCAATGTGGACAAAATAGTTCCACGACTCGAACCTCTGGCTCACACTGACGTCATTAATGCCAGCGGAGGTGAGCATGGGCTCTGACCATACCAGGTGACCTGGTTGACATCCTCGAGCAGATCCTCCAGTACAGTGCGAAGAAACTCATGTGCGCCTGCCGCCGGGAGCCTACGAAGCATCCATTGCAGCGCTGCACCTGCGGCTTGAAGGGCGACGTGCGGACCACCCGGTTCGACTTGTCGGAGGGCCGTCACAGGTCGCACATGAGCGTTGCGAAAGACTTTATGAGTGCTCCCCTCATGACCGTTGTGATGATGACGTCGGACGAGTACTGATCGCACAGGAAGTAGTCGTGCAGCACACGCGTGTTGCTCAAACACTGGAGCACAGAGTTCATAAAGCATGTTGTCTGTGTTCCGCATCCCGATGAGGCCATGCTAGTGGTTGGCGCTACCACCGCCGCCACCGCCACCGCCGCCACCGCCTTAGCCAGCGTCGCTGTCGCCGAAGTCACTCACAGTCACTGCCGCCGCCATAGCTACTTCCTCTGCCTCCGCTCCCGTTTCTGTCGCCACCGCTACCACCGCCTTTGTCGCCGCCACGGCTGCTGCCCCTCCCATCACCTCTGCCGCCGTCACCGCCGCCGCTGCCGCCGCTGTCACCACCTCTGCCGCCGGCAATCAGGCTGTCGCCGCGATCGCTCTTGCAGCGACACACGGCAAACGTCGCACTGGAGTCGAAGCCACTTCTTGAAAGTGGTGCCCGCTGTGCGACCAGCTAAAAAATATATCTGTGGGCCTGGCTGTGGTGAGCACAGAAGCCGCGTTGCCACGCGCGATTGCGGCGGAAATGCGTTTCTGCGACCACGCTGTCTCGCGGCGCTCGCCGATGAGAGCCGTTGTGTACCACCCGAGCTCCCGTACAAATTTTGAGAAGGCAGGTCCTAGAACGCCGGTCGTCTCAACGGCCAAGGACTCCAACCTGTACCGTGAGCAGAGGTCGGCGTAATGGTGGCGTTTGCAAGCTTCTGTCGCACGAGCCACAGACCGGTCTCTGGCGCTGATGGCACCAGTACGGTATCGGCGAATGTATCCGCAAGCAGTGTAGTTCACACACAGCAACCCCGAGGCGAAGCGCCACTACCACACGGATCAACATCCTGCTCATTGGAACCTACACCATCAGCTTGAAGTGCTTCCACCATGAGCTCGAATTTGAGTCTGGGACATCAAAAGCATTTAAATGACACTAATTCCATGGCAAATTTCTACATCCTACTGTGCTCGTTTCAACATCTCATGCCTAACGAAAAATGGTTAATTTTAACCATGGTCCATGATTTGGGTGGTGGGGCATGGGTTCATGCAAGAAGCTCTGCTTAGCAATAGGACCCTGGTTCATGAAACCACTCCAGCAAAAACTCAGATTTAGGTTATAAAATAAAAATAAAAATAATAATATGGGAATGAATGGCCACACCATCTTAATCATGGGTGTCATCTTTTTAACCTGGTTGGGGCCCAAATGATCTTTTTGATGGTCAAAGCTACCTTGAAAATCAAATGCATTTGAATGCTATAAGACCCAATAGTTAAGCTTGATTAAGTCATAAGTCATAAAAGGTTCAGACTTAATAAGAACCACAAGGGGCCATCCAGATTATGTCTGTAAAGAGAAGATAAGATACCCTGGCAAGACACTCATCATGCCAAGCAGCACCAAATTCCGAGTTCCAAAGAATCCATGCAACACCACACACCCATCAATGCATGTATATTTTACCTATCCAGCCCTATTCACTCAATTCAGATATGTCTTGGCTGCCCTACCAGTAATTTTTCCAACTCAACCATGCCTGCCGGCACAGTACACACCTGCTTAGCACAAATTTAATTCCATCCACCACCACTTAGAACTAAAAAGAAGGATTTTGCTGGCTATAAAAAGGTCCACCACCTTCAATAAGGGACTCCTCACATCAGCTGCATACCTGTTCCTACCCACCAGGGTGCCTGGCAAAGACAGCATGCACATTCTCGCCCAGCATTGAAGCACCCACCCATCAATTCCAGAAAGACAGCATCAAGATCCTATTCATCAGAAGTGTCAGACTCTGCAATATACCTTGCCACATCCAATAACCAGTCCATACCAGATGAATTTCAACTGACCATGATCACATGGAAAGAATATTGGCAACACAGCCAGTGAGAGTGAGACATGTAGATAGGTATACTGCATGCTCACAATGTTTGACCCACAAGTGCACTATTTGTATTCAATATTTGGAAATATAGCAGAATTCCAAAACCTACAAATACTGGATGGAAATGTTATGTCCTCATGGAAAATACTCTCCAACCTGCAATTGCACCTGAGATGAGTTTGGCAGTTCACTGTAACATTTATGATTAATTGCAAGTTTCCAAGTAATGGTGTGTGTGTGTGTGATTGCGGTTTTAGGGCGCATCGACCATGGTTGGTCATTTAACGCCCATACAAGTAATGGAATTTTCTGGTGTCATGCAAAGACTTCAGGTGGTGCTTTTCCATGACATTGTGTTTTCCAGGTGGTGCTTTTCCATGCATCTCCATAGGCACAAATACTCAGTTTGTAAAAGCAAGGTGGTAGCAGCAGGCAAAACAAAGCAAAAAAGTTGCTTCATGTTTCGCAACATAAAATAAGACATGTTCAAAACATAATGCCCTAACTAACTTACCTAAATCTCCATTGTACAATTTTTTCTGTCTAAAAAATGGAAAGTTTCACCTAGATGGACCACCAGGACCTAACTACTCACCAAAGAAGAAAAATCTATTTTTTTTCAAACAGGAAAACATTTCTAAGTTCCAAAACTCAATTATACTATCAACTAGCCAAACAATTAATTAGCAAGGATACTTGCTTATGGCGGTGAATGTATGCAGAATTTGTGCTGTGAATACCCTGAAGAAAACAAAATAATACCAGTAAGGCTATGTATGTTTAAAGTGAATTCAGTTTTGGTTGGCTATTGGTTTTACAACACATCAACCTTCAAGCCATGTAGCATCACCAATCTTGCACACTGATTGGTTGTAGGCAAAGAGTAGCAACAGGTCAAACTCAAACCCACAACCTTTCAATTGTTAGACAGGCAACTTACTCCTAGACTAGTCATCCTCTCAATGCAGTTTTCAAGTTCAAAAAGTTATTAAAAATATTTTATATTTGTTGAACTTTTTTCTCAGGAAGTTGAGGTTTCACTAGATTATGTTATGCTACTTGTTATATCATTTACTATTCATTGCAATAACACTGAAACCTGAGCTCTCACAAGAGAATGAGTGGTCACATCTTAATTTTGCTCATAAATGTTATATTGTGAAAAAAATGCCAAGAATTTGTGTTCAATGCCTTCAAGCACAAATTTAACATGATGTTTGATAATTAACTGCACTGTGACAAAGTGCTCAAGATTTGATGGAAAATGTACACTGTTAAAATGTCAAAGGTTTGAGTCCAATGTATTCTCCATGTTTGATTAAAATAATGTTCATCTCAACTATCACAATTATAAAGTTTGTCATTCATATACAAGCCACTCAGCACAAATTATAAGGAAAATGAACTAGACTTGTTGAAGTTGATCTAGCCACCTCTTTCCAACAATTTATTTTGGGCATCACATAAAAGCAAGACATTCACTATTTCAAAGAACTCCTCTTGTCTTCAATATAGTACATCACTGAAATGAATCCTTGAAATAATACTACATGATCCAACATCACTATACCAGTAGGTTATATGTGATCCACCTTCTGTAGGCTCAGCTAGGATATACTATGCTAAGCAGGATTGAATCAGGTTCTGGTCAAACGAATGTACATTCTCCATGATTCTGGAGATCATTCTCTGCATTACCACAGCAAAACTGATTAGGTGCATACCCACACTGCAAGCTAAGTGCAAAGGAGCATGCACTGTTGCTATGCAATTTGAAGCTACATCAAGGTTAGGTACAGATGTCTTGCTGTTACCACTGCTTCAACAGTTGCATACAATACAAGTTGGTGGTGTAGCCAAGGAGGAGCAAAAGGGCCATCATGGTGTACGATAATAGATATAGCTAAGGGAAAATATAATGCATCAGACAGATTGTGTGCAAAACGACCCAAAGAATTGAAGATGTCCACCCTGTTGGCTGGCATGGGCTGTGAGCAGGCATCCATTTCAGACAATTATTTGGTATGAGGCACAATTCATGCAGGCAATAACAAGCCCAAATGGATTGGGGGCACACCCCAGTGTCCCATGCTAAAAATGTAAATTGTTTAGAGCTAAATCAACATTCAGGGGGCACTATCCCCTTCCAATGTATCCACTACTGGCTGTGGAGGCAAGAGGACTTGCGTTATAGCTAGAATGGGCCGTCTAAACTGGAAATGACCATACATCATCCCCAACCTGTATTTAAATAATGTGAGCGCCAAAATCAAACAAATATTAACCGGACAGACAGAAAGCACAAACCTAATATTATAGGTTATTCGCAATTTATCGGCGTTATCTACAGAACTCTCACTCATAAGGGAAAGTCATACGCCAGTCTTAGAACTAGAAACACCACAATGCCTCTGTAGTCTTGCGCAAGATTTGGCGCACGCTTTGACCGAGGCGGGCGGGGAAACATGACTATATCAGAACTTCTAATGCACATAGTCTCTAACAATTAGAGCATCTAGAAATAAAAAGGACTAAGCGTTTAAAACCTCCAAATTCGGAGATTTGTTTTCGTATTGGGTAAGTTCAGAACTTCTAATATTCAAAACCTCTAACCGTTCAAATTCTCTCGGAGTTCAAAGCGTCTAAAGACTCAAATGCAGGAGTGATCAAAAGCTCTAAATGTTCAAAATATCGAAGGTGTAAAAAATGGAATCCACAAAAGCAGCAAGAGTTCATACCGTCTAAAAGCAAACGAGTTCAGAACTTCTAGCGTTCAAAACCTCTAGCGTGTTCAAAGCCACTAATGAAGAACTTTTCGCGTTGATGAAGTGCGATATTGCTCCGAAAGGTGTCGCGTGAGCAATATTTTATAACTTCTCGTATGGTGTTTGGTTGTCTATATGCAGGTGCACACCCAGGATTTTCCC
Source organism: Imbricaverruca yamaguchii (assembly GCA_034440575.1). Classification (NCBI taxonomy): domain Eukaryota; kingdom Metazoa; phylum Arthropoda; class Thecostraca; family Neoverrucidae; genus Imbricaverruca; species Imbricaverruca yamaguchii. Next base: position 20,168 of record JAOTOL010000676.1, on the reverse strand, counting down.
ATGGGGGAGGGGCCCGGGCCGAAAAGGACACTTTGCCGGCTCCAAAAGGGCACTTTGCGGCCCGGGGCACACTGGAAGGTTTGTTGACCGGGGGAGCGTGAAGCATTTGTGAGCCCAAAAGGGCAGTTTTGGGCCCAAAGGGCACCTTTGACAAAGGCGGGGCACATAAGGCAGATGATTTTTGGGCTAGATTTGGGACATTCCGGCCAAGAGGGCACTTTTGGCCATAAGGGCACTTTAGTCTCATGGTGGCCCGCGCCCCTGCGCCTAAGCGGTGCGCCTATGTCTATATGGGCCTGTTCCCGTGGCTCCACCAGAAGGAACTCAGTGGAGGTTAGTTGAAGCTAGTTGAGAATTGTCCACGGGAACCACCGGTGGAGAAATCAACTGACAGCGGTGTGAATTTCCGCGAGAAAAAGAAAGCGTTTAACGCTGTATCATGCATTAGCGAAATTGCTCAAATGTTTGTCCAGATGATCGCAAAATGTTTTATAGCATGCCAAAGTCTCAAAATTGTCTTTGTTTCTGGAAGTATAGGTGTTCTCAGGGACTGCGGGTAGAACAGATGTTCTTTTCCCTCATGGGATGAACCAAGCAATCTATCTTCCCTCTCGATTGAACATTAGGCATCGTCTCCCCGTTTTTCGGTTGGTTACAGCCTGCCTTCTTAACACGCGCCCTGGAGGGCCTCTGAAAATTATGCGCACTGGAGGGAGCGATTCCGCCTCCCCCCAAAGATCTCGGCTTCTATTAAAGCTGGAGCGACGACATTCGCAGGGTGGATGTGTAAGATGGCGAACTCTATTGTGTTTAAATTTCATGACCTTAGGTCGATATCTTCAATGTCAAATAAGGTCAAAATATCAAACATTTTCTAGTTTTGCGCGGCTTCGCATGTCATTGTTGTAGATCGCTGTGGTTGTGTTAAATCCTCCAAATTGGGCATCATTGATGTTGTAGACATTACTAATGATCCAATGCGGATGCAAAACTCGGAATTTGACCTCAGGTCACCTATATAGCAACACTTTATCAGGTCATTACTTCCTCCAGTTGCCGGAACCGGGCCGCCCGCCTGACTACTCCGTTCGGTGGCTTGACGCAATTGGCTTCGCAAAGAAAGCAGTGAAGTACATGGATAAAGTATGGAAATGCTTGGGTACACAATGACAAACTGAAGTTTTCAGAATGTGTAGGGAGCAGCATGCAAAGTGGCATCAATCGCATGTCAATCATTTGCATTTGTGACAGCATTCCGGGTGACCAAGCTAATTTGGTTCAATTAACCTGTCATGAACTTGACCTGACTGGACCTCGGTGACCCAAAATGACTTTAAAGCAATATCCCGTTAAAAAATACTTGTGTTCTTAGCAACACTAGCGACTTGTTTGATGCATATTGTTATGCAATATAATTTAAAAGTCATGTTAGGTCGCCGAGGTCAAGTCAGGTCATGTTCATGATAGGCTAATGGAGGCAAACTTGGTCAACTGGAATGTGTCATAAATGCAAATGACTGTCATGCGATTCATGTCACTTTACATGTTACTCCCTATACATCCCGAAATCTACTGTTTGTCATTGGGTGCCTAAGCATTTCCATCCTTTATGCATGTATTTCACTCGTTTATTTGCGAAGCCGATTGTGCCGAGCCGCCCAACGGAGCAGTCGGGATGGGAGCCCGGTTCCGGTAACTGGAGCAGGTAATGACCTAATAAAGTGCTCCTATATAGGTGACCTGAGGTCAAATGGCGGATCTGACATCTGTATTGCATCATTAGTAATGTCCAAAACATCATTAATGCCAATATTGGAGCATTTAAACACAGCCACAGTGATCCATAACAATGGCAAGCCACGCCAGGCAAAACCAGAACATTTTGCTATTTTGACCTCATTTGACCTTGAACATATTGACATAAGGTCATGCACTTTGCACACAATAGAGTTCACTATCGTGCCCATCCACCCTGTGAATTTCGTTGCTCTAGCCTTCATAGGAGCTGAGATCTTAGGGGGGCGGAATCCGCCCCCCCCCCCCTCTCCAGGGCGCGTTATTTTCAGAGGCCCTCCAGGGCGCGTGTTAAGCAACGCGTCCGTCATTTCTAAGCGGGTACACAACGAATGGCGTACTTCGACCGTTAAAATCTGGAGTTATGTACGAAAAACCGGAAGGGTGGGTGGATGTGGCACCCCCCCCCCATCCTCCAGGGTGCGTGTTAATGTACAGCATATAATCTGGTGTCTGGACCGGCCGGGCTCCCTGGGCCCTGACGTGCTTTTGTACCCGATGCTGACTTTTCCCATCTCAACTTGCTCCACCTGGTCGATCTGGCTCAAGTGCAATCTTAGTCGGCGCCGCATTGCGGCACGGGGATTGCGACGGATCACGCTGATAAAGTAATATACTCCCCTGAGGCCGAATGACGTAGATCAAAGGCTACAAAAAGATGCTATGCGGTCTGCATACGTTTCTTCGATTAATGTTCATAGTTATAAATTCATAGTTCCTTCGCGAAGAATGATCCTGGTATTCGGCTGATGCATCAGGATGAGATTCGTGTGACGGAGGACGTTGTTTACACGCAAATGTATGAAACAAGAGCGCCGTGATTGAGCTCCACTAAGTAATCACAATTGGACACTGCTCTTCGGCTGGTGGAGCT
>JAOTOL010000676.1:0-12500 GCA_034440575.1 Imbricaverruca yamaguchii | reverse complement strand
CGCTAGATGACATCGTAAGTATTATGCACCAGAGCTTACTTGCGTGCCGACAGATGGCAGGCCGCATTTGCTGTGTGCTTCAAAAAGGCTACCAAATTCTTGAGCCGGGAAATTCTCGGCAAGTTATAGAGATTTTGTGTCTAGAAAAACCAAGTGTCCCCAAACAAAGGAATGCCGCTGGTTTAGTTCCAGCCTGCCGTAAATTCGTCAAAGTGACGACATATTCATATTCATATTCATTTCGCAAATTCGCCGAATATCTAAGAAATACAGACTCTTCAGAATTCCTTCAAAATTGGTACACATGCAGTACTGGATGAACTGATCATCATGACTATAAAAGCTAAGCAGGGCGCCCTTAAACAGCTGAGATATTCCAGGTAAAACGTCTGGGTCATTCAGGTCGTGAACTCCTCAGAATTCCTTCAAAATGGGCACAAATGTACTCTTGGATGCATTGATGACCATGAGCATAAAACCTGAAGGGACGTTCATAAAAGCAAAATTATGTGTATCAAAACCTCTCCTGGAAAAATTATCCTGGACCAAGGCAGCGATTCAAAACACAAAGGTTTTCTTTTTTAACTTGCACGTCAAGTTAGATTGATATTCGATCCCTACATGTGGAACATCGTGAAAACGAGCATGCTGGTGGACCTCGGTACACTGATTATCGTGAGCACAATCAAGAAGCCGCATTGCTGGTTGGTTATTGGTTTTACGTCTCATCGACCGTTGAGTCATGTAGCGTCGCCAATCTCTCACGCCGATTGGTCGCGGGCGAAGAGTAGTGACAGGTGAGACTCGAACCCACAACCTTTCGATTGTGAGACGAGCAACTTACCCCTAGGCCACTCGTCCCCAAGAAGAAGCCGCATTGCAAAACACCACTGGGATATTCATGGTCAAAGGTCAAAGGTCATCGAGATTTCCTTCGAAATTAGCAGATGGGTAGTACTCGATACACTAATTACATGAGCATACAATCTAAGAGGAGCATTCACGATCAGCTGAGATATGCAATGTCAAAAGTTAGAGTTATTGAGGTTGGATTCTTCAGATTCCGTTAAAAATTGGTGGAATAGTCATAATTGATGCACGGATCATCATGAACACAAAGGCTAAGAGGGCCGTTCATAAACAGCTGAGTTATTCAAGATCAAAGGTCGAGATCATTTGGGTCGGACCACTGATATATATATATATTGTTAATGGCACACATGTAGTCCAGGACTAACTGACGACCATGGGCATGACTGATAAAGCGGCGTTGCTAAACAGTTGAGCTATTCAGTGTCAAGGGTCAGGGTCAATGAGGTCGGACTATTCAGATTTTCTTCAAAGTTTGTACACGCGGAGTAATTGATGCACTGACCATCATCAGCATAAAAGCTCAGAGGGCGGGGTCATTGGGGTGGGACTTCTTATAATTCCTTCAAAATAGGCACACATTTATTATAGGATGAACTAACCCTCATGAGCATACAAGCCAAGATGGTCGTTCATAAACGGCTGGATTATTTGTGTCCAAACTTTTCTGGGTGTGCATATGCAGCGATTAATAGCACAAAACGAATATCAATATGCACATCAAGCAACATTGAAATTTGATTTTTACAGGGGGAGCATCGTGAAAACTAGCATACTGGTAGGGTAAACGGACAAATGTACGCAAAGCAAATGTATGCGTGACAGATGTCCATACTGAAATGTACCGAAGCAAATGTACGTAGGCATAGATGTACGTATGGTAATCGTTCGTCAGCGCATATGGACGTATTACAAATGTAGTTAAGCGCAAATGTACGTATACGCAAATGTACGGAAGTGCAAAAGTGTGTATGCCCAAATGTTCGGAGACGCAAATATACGTATGCATAACATGTTCGTAAATATACGCAAGCGCAAAAGTACATATGGGAAATGTACGTATGCGCAAATGTACGCATGTACAAATGTACGCATGCGTAGATGTACGCAAGCGCAAATGTACGGATGTGCAACTGTACGTATGCGTAAATGTACGTACGCACAGAAGTACGAATGAACAAAGGCACGTCAGAGCAAAGGTACGTATACGCAAATGTGCGCATGCACAAATGTATGTATGCGCAGATGTACGCAAGCACAAATGTACCTAAGAGCAAATACAGACATGTGCAATTGTGCACATGTCTAAATGTACGTAAGCGAAATGTACATAATCTTCAAAAGCACCTATGCGTAAATGAGCGTATGTGCAAAGGTACATATGCGCAAATGTACGTAAGTGCAAATGTATGTAAGAATAAAGGCATATAAGAGCAAATGTACGTAAACGTACAAGTATGTAAACGCACATGTACGTAAAGTAAATGTATGTATAAGCCAATGCGCGTACAGTTACGCATACGTATCTTTACGTTTTCATACGTTTGGCTGGGTACGTATGCCATACGCACATTTGCGCTTACGTATATTCGCTTATGGACCTTTAGTATGCGCATAATTGCTCTTGTGTACATCTGCCATGCATCTACTTCTCATGAGTATTGTTGCGCCTTCGTACATCTGCACTTACGTTCATCTGCCTCATGTAAGTTTGCGCATACGTCCATATGTGCCTGTATGCATTTGCTCTGACATACTTTTGCGCTGACGCATATTCGCAAACACGCATACGTACATTTGCGATTACGTACTTCTGCGCATTCGTATATCTGCTCTGATATATAATTGCGCAAACGTACATTTATGCTAACGTACTTTTGCGCTTACGTACACTTACGCATACTTATGCTTGCGCTTACGTCCATTTGCGCTTACGTATATTTGCGATGATGTATTTTTGGATCACGTACATACATTAAAATATCAGCAGTGATATATCTCGGTTACACGAACGTCCATTTGCGCGTACGTATGTTTGCGCTGACGTATCTTGCGTACATTTGTCATACGTACCTTTATGCATACGTGCATTTGCTTACTTACATTTACTTAGGTGTATCGTCATGCGTACATTTGTCCGAGAATCTACCAGTTGAGCTTGGTGCACTGATTATCATGAGCATATTTAAAAAGCCCTATCACAAAAAGCTACGGAGATTTCCGGAGCCAAGGACCAAAGGCCATCGAGACCGGCCTCGTCTAGATTTCCTTCAAAATTGTTGCACGGGTAGTACTTGATGCACTGATCATCATGAGCATACAGGCTAAGAGGGGCGTTCGTAAACAGCCGAATTACTCAAGGTCGAAGTCGGGATCATTAAGGTCGATCTCTCATAATTGTTTCAAGATTGCCACACATATAGTCCAAGATGCGCTGACGGTCATGAGCATGAAGGCTCACAAGGGCCTTCATGAACAGCTGGATTATTGGGCCAAAATATTTCCCGGTGTGTTCATGCAGCGATTAAAAACAAAACACCAATGGCAAACTGCACGTCAAGCTAAATCAATACTTGATGCTTCCCAGTGGAACATCATGAAAGCCAGCATACTGGTAGAGCTCGGCATCCTGATTAACATGAGCAAACACAAGAAGACGTATTACACAACACCACAGATATATTTAGGGTCAAAAGTAAAATGTTATCGAGGTTGGACGCCTCCGATTTCTTTCAAAATTGGTTCTCGGGAAGCACCCCTTGCAGAAGGGCAGAAATCGAAAGTTATAAAATTGATTGACCCGTGCCAAAGCATGCAAAATAAACGTTCATTCCATTCGGGTCGAAGTTTTAGGAACGTAACGTGAAGAGTTACTGCCCAATTGGGGAACGGGTGGCATATTCCCTTTTTAATTGAATATATGATGCTATTGTTTTTTGCGATCTGTCTGTCTGTCTGGCTGTCTCTCTGTCTGTCTGTCTGTCTGTCTGTCTGTCTGTCTGTCTGTCTGTCTGTCTGTCTGTCTGTCTGTCTGTCTGTCTGTCTGTCTGTCTGTCTGTCTGTCTGTCTGTCTGTCTGTCTGTCTGTCTGTCTGTCTGTCTGTCTGTCTGTCTGTCTGTCTGTCTGTCTGTCTGTCTGTCTGTCTGTCTGTCTGTCTGTCTGTCTGTCTGTCTGTCTGTCTGTCTGTCTGTCTGTCTGTCTGTCTGTCTGTCTGTCTGTCTGTCTGTCTGTCTGTCTGTCTGTCTGTCTGTCTGTCTGTCTGTCTGTCTCTCTCTCTCTCTCTCTCTCTCTCTCTCTCTCTCTCTCTCTCTCTCTCTCTCTCTCTCTCTCTTCTTGAAATCCGCTCTCTGGACAACAGCATTGTTGTGCTTATCGGCGAAAATTCATTTGTGAGTCAAAACAGTACGTGGGCCGCTAATACGTCGGTCAAGTCGTTGACGCGCAATCCGTTACATTGCGCGCCAAATAACCAATTCAAACGTTAACCGGCTCGCATGACGGCCTGTATAATTCGCGCAGCGAGAGGTGGGCAGTGATTGGATTAACGGATGCGGGCAGTTACTCCAGAGTACATTTTAGTAACAGAATACCACGAATGCATATGACTTTCCATTGGTCTCCGGAAGAGCATAGGAGTGGCATCAATGTCCTTGTCTGTAATACCTATAGTTATTGCGGTTGTGCATAGGCTTCGCCGCCACTGAGTTCCGAGGCCCGAATCCTCCTGGGATGTTGGAAAACTTCGGGAAAATATGTCATCTTCCGGCAGTTTCACAGTTTCTGTACCAGGCAACATCTGAATCTGGTGGGATAATTCGTCAGACGGTGCCATCACGGGTCTGCCGTATCAATGCTACCATGGCCCGCGGCGTGCCGCCCGACTGGACCAGTCTGCCGTCGGCTGGATGTCAGCTAGGTGTCGGCTGCATGTCGAAATTGGCGAGCATTCCACTCACCAGCTGACAGCGAGCCGCTGTCGGCATGTTTACTTGGAATATGTATATACATATATATCCACATGCACACACACACACACACACACACACACACATATATATATATATATATATATATATATATATATATATATATATATATATATATATATATACCATGTATAAGCTATCCGTGGGAGGTACCTCTAGCAAAGGCAGACATATGCGTCAATGGCATCAACGCTGTTAGCAACAGCCAAGGCGTCCAGTGTCATATCTTCTGCTATGCAATGTCTTGCATTATCGGATAATATCCTTCATGCAATTTACTATCTTCTGCCCCCTCTTCATGCTAATAAAAATCAGATTGATGCCACTTTGGTTCCGTAGCCACAAATGTCTTGCTTGTGAGTCAAGTTTTGTAGTGAGAAGAAAGTAATGCTTGGTGCACCGTATGAATTAAATTATGGTCGTGTGCGTAACTCGATAACACCATAGGCCGAAACGAAGCCGAAAATCTAGTTGGAGACTTTCGGTGTTGAAGAACGGGATTCAAAAGCTGCTTGCAAACCGAATGTAGTTGGTGCATCAACTAATTCTCCATTTAACCCAAAATCCAGCATAATTTACTTTCGAATGTATCGAGGCCCATCGTTTTGCAAAATTACTGAACATCCTGCTTGGTATTCGCGCTAGCAAGGGGTAACTCTAGTAACTGTAAGGAACTATCAATCTTGAAATGACAAAAATAATCAGAATAAAACAATGGCTAAAAACCGAGGTGAAGTTAAACTTTAACTAAATCGGACAGGTGATGAAGTAAGACGGCGACTATTGGTCCGACATCCAAAGCCGAGAGGGGCCTTTTAACTTTCTCAAATGCCGTGTATAGCTTGTGGTGGCCTGATATAAGCGTGTGATAGATCGCTAGAAGTTCGTTCTACCGTCTAATACGGTTGCATAATGACATTAAAATTAGTCATAGAGTCATAAATTCCAACAGCCAGACAGGGTCCCAGTAATAAACCGAGCTAATTCGGAAAGAAGCCGTATGCGGTCGCATGTGGCCGTGAGTCATTAGTACGTGGACTACCCGTGTGCAATTTTGATGGATATGTGAGTAGTCCAACCTCAGTGTCAGTGTCCTGTAATAACAATATAATAACAAATGATAAGTATATATGTATATACATATATATACACATATATAAATATATATAATATATATATATATATATATATATATATATATATATATATATATATATATATATATATATATATATATATATATATATATATATATATATATAACGTCCTGGTCATCATCTAAGTACCAGTTAAGAGGGGCGTTCATAAATAGCTGGGCTATTTGAGTCGGGATTTCTTCATACATTCTCGGTACAGATATGATGGACAGCGATGCAAACGAAGAAAAATCTGGAAGTAAGGTTATGTTGCTTTTTGAGTATTGCGCGTGGATCATAGAACATGATACTCTAATCATGATGAACACCATATATAATCGTACTACAATACGCAGCGAAGATATGCTGGGTTAAAGTACAAGTGTCACCGTCGTCGGACTACTCAGATTTCGTTAAAATTGACATGCAGATACTCCTCCATATCCTGATAAAGGCACATAATGCACATAAAGACTAAGAAGAGTGCTCATAAATAGCCGTTAACAGACGCCAAAGGCCAGGGTCACGGAAATCGGAGTGCTCATATTTCCTTAAAACACACAGGTAGCTCTTGATGTGATGATCGCATGAGCATGGAACCAAAGAGTTCATAAACACATGAGTCATTCAAAGTCAAATGACAGGGTCAGACTACCCAGATTTCCTTCAAAATTGGCACGCAGGTGGCCTTTGACGCGCTAACCAGCATGACCCTACACGCTAAGAGGGACGTTCATAAGCAGCCGAGTTAGTTAGTTATTTGGGCTTTAGGGCGCTTCGAACAGAATTGATAATTCGCACCCAAGCTGAGGTATTCAGTCAAAACTTCGTCTTACACTGACGGTATAGATATAACTTACGGCGATAAAACTAATATGAATCTGCACGTCAACGACGTCTTCAACCGTTGGCGCTCTCCAAGAGGAGAAAAGGCTTTCCTTTCCCCAGAAAATTCCTCTCCACCTACCGATCACTATTCCAAGATCTCCTTTATGGTGCCGTCATTGCGGTGTGTCCTGATCCCAGAAGTGTTCAGTGCATGCACTTTCTTTCTTCACGTCTGGTGGGATGCCCTGCCACGGTCAACATTAATGGACCCGCCTCTGCCAACAACAGTTGAGGCCTGGAACCCTGACAGAACCTGGGTCGCATACGCTGCTCTAAGACTCATCCATGCGGGTATTACGTGTGACTCGCGCTTGTGTTACTAGACCACTCGTGTTGCGTAATATCGGGGGGATGTGGTGTGGATGTACTCGGGTAGATAGTGCCTGTGGAACTCGCGATGTAATCTTGATTGGGTGTTTTTTTCGGTGTACGTTTTTCCTGTTTCACATAATCTTGTATATATAGGCTTAACCCAGATACGCCCCTGTTGATCTCACTTGGCCTCAACACTTTATGACTTCATCCCACGATTTTCCCGACGATGCCCGATCGAATTATAGTACCGTGAAGTCACACGAGCGCCTTATTTGCTCACGTATTTTATCAACATATTTTCGCGACGTTTCCACTAGACACAGGTTCGGCGGTAGCACTGGGTAAACGACAGTACCACTGCTGGGACCTGCAGGAGTCTACTCGCTCGTTTTTCTGTTTACGTTTCATGCTGCCCGGAAGGCAATTCATTTTCAAGAATCTATGCCGTCCCGAAGGTGTCACTTTACGTACGATGGGCACTGATCCCCCATCCAATCATTAGTTTGCCCTCCCCAATGATTGATTTCCCCCTCTCCCAATCAGACATATTGTTAACTATGGGGCCTGTAGAGCCGAAAATTAAGAAAGCTCGGAATATGCCCCTTCTCCGATCAACGCAATTTTTTTAGCCGATCCGGAGACACATGCTATATGAAAGGTAAATTGGCCCCTTAGCCAATGTAACAAAGTGACACCCATATCCCGCCCGAAAGTTTGTTTCCTGTTAGCCGTTCGGAGCTGTCCGGATGACCAAGAATCCTTCTGACACCATATATATTTATTATCCCAAAGGGCGAAGCAAATATTCTCCCGGACGGATAGAATATTATAATATCTAATTATTCAATATTCTAAGTTACTTGGTAGATCGATGCTATCATTGCGCTTATCACTTCAAGTAGGTGCATGGTTCGAGGAAGCGCCCCCCCCCCCGGTAATCGATAAGCGTTGAGGTTACAGGGATATTATAGCAGTCAAGGTAGAAAATCGTCTTTGTTCCGCGCCGTAGTCACATAGTGTATATGTATATATTTGCCGCGAATTTGACACACCAACACTTAAGCCGACGCACGGACAAAACATGGTCGACGCTCTCCGAACGCGTGGATAAGGATTCTATCGGACGTTCGATAGATTCCGGACACCTATTTTCGCCCGGGAGTCCTGTGAAGCACGCTTTACCTGGCTTTCGGGGCGAGGAATCGACCATAATTAGTTTACGGCTACATATAAGGTGTAGGTCGAAGCCCTTGGATGCTGCCACGATTATTGTGTATTGCAATACGGCTTATTCATGACGCATGTTGAGGGTTTCCTCCTATCCGTTTGCGAGCTATTTTTTGTATGATGATACGCGCAATAATCGAAGATCAATATAACATGGCCAGCGCCGGATCTAAGATTTGGTAAGAGGTAGGCACCCATAATTTGTGTGCACCGTCTGCAGGTGGAAGTGTCCCTATAATTAAAATATGGTCTCACAAGGATGGGATGCGCTCCGAAAACTGCGTGTAGTTTATGACGGCATAGCACCATAGCAGGTATTAGTCTTTGTGACATTTATCAAGGTAGTTTGGAGCGCATATCTCCGAAAACATTACACCGCCTGAGGAGAGTTCATCTCGTTTCCTCTCCGATGATTTATAATTCGTCACATCGGCCACCATGTGGAGATGTGGCCCCACATGTCAGTCCAGGGATTCCCACATTGGTCCGAGGCCTCTCATGTCGGCTTAGGGGCACCATCACGATAGCCCTGCCGTTGGATTTAGTGATGAATGGTGTGGTAGAATGTCAACCGAGAAGTTCCGCGTATCGGATGTGCATTCAAAACCTTCTGAGAAATGCGAAATAAAGAACATGTCTGCGTCTTTTCATACCGCGATGCACTTCATATATTGCATTCGATATGTCGTAGTCAAATAATGCGGCTTATAATCAACACGCAATAGCATTTTACGTGCTTATGTGCTCAGTGTTTGCGAGGATACCGTCCATATCTTCGCACACTTGAGCCACCCCAATCATTTTCATAAAACGACACACCTGGGTGAAGGACAAGGCTTGTTTTGTTTGTGTAGATGTCCAACTTTATTAGCCTGACACATGGATATACGATAGCAACCCGAAGCATAACAGGTTGGTGTGAACAGCAGGGTATCGTGAAGTGCAACACACTAATATTCGGTACATGTCCCCCTGGCTTTAAAGCTTCGCGGAGTTGCTGCAGCTCACGTTATACGCACAAATACGACGAAATGCTCTAGTCGCTTCACGGCTACGGCAACATTCGATCATAACTAGTATATATATATATATAATATATAATATATATATATATATATATATATATATATGCCATGTGATCACCGAAGCTGGCATCATATGACTGTGCGAAATGTTCCTGCAGTCGCATGCCGTGTGACGGCAGACGCGGACACCGCATAGTGCGCACGAGCTGCACACTTGCCGGGCACTGTTCAGCTGTATAAGCTAGGCCACAAAGTCAAGAAAAAGTCACAAGACACAGTATTATTCAGCTTGACACGATGGGTGGTGGAAATAAATATATAATGGAACAGCGGATATGGACATAATATCGAGCATATGGACACCAACATTGTTCCATATCAACTAGATCACTCTCTGGATAGCACAACATGGATGCTGATTGTATCGCTGCCGAAAGCCGTAATAAATTGTCCACAGGTACAGCACATCACGAACAAATCAAATCAAATACATTGCCAAGGTAACCATTTCATTTCGCAATGCGTGTGATCTGTGGTAGACGAAAATACTACTGTATTTCACGCCACAGGTAACCCTAGCTCAGCACGTGCGATCATGTTCACCGTGTTTGTTGCGACATGACGGGTCGATCGCTATCAGCCACATGGTCATGTTCCACAATGCTAGGACCTTACAGCGCATCTCTCTGATGCCACCACCAATGGGACTTGCACTCAATAACGCTTCGAGTACTTGACGATGGATTCTGACGCTACGGTTTATACATCGACTGACGCTGCGGGTACAGCCTCCTCGTTCGCTCACTAATGTTGCAACCGTACAACGATGGCTCCTGTCACTGGCATTGCGATGGTGTTCCACAATGCTTCCGTCAGGTGGCGTGCGATCACGGAGACATCAGCCGTGCGACGTGTGATCCAATCGATTCAGTCCCAGGGCTCGCTCTATCGACGCCGCGTCAGAAGACGCTTCTTGGCACTGCCGACCTTTTGAAACACCATCAGTGACGATACATCCGCATCATGTTGGCTAACTGACCGTGCGAACGTTAAGCGTACGCCCTGCGACGATTCGCCTGTAGGATGTCAGTGCATTGCCGGTGCAGCCACGTGATTTCTTCTCACTGCCAATATGACTGTATGACATGCGTTCACTGAAGCTGACATAATATGACTGTGCCAATGATCCTGCAGCCCCATGCCGCGTGACAGCAGTCGCGGACACCGTATAGCGCATACGGGCTGCACACCTGCCGGGCACGGTTCAGCTGTATAAGTTAGGTCACAATGTCAAGAAGACACTCCACATGTACTCTGACACAAACATGCAGAATGAAGAAAAATGCCACTAAAAAGAATACAAGATTAAAGTAAACATCCACCAACCATGTTATTCCACTTACGCTTACCAAATAAACTAGCCACTTTTTTTTACCATGAAGCACACAGATAACATCCATACACACACCACATCAAATCACAATCAACAGAAATGCCAACAACATGTCAAGCCTTGCACATGCTCACTGAACAGTGCCCTCCAGACTACAAATTTGGTGATATGTCTCCAGAAACCTGCATCCGAACCACCTTGTAGTGGGAAAAATTGTTGACTGATCCTTTGCTTTGTGTTCAGCTATCACATCCAACTGGCATGTGCTGTACTGGTGCAGTAGTGGTATTGGGTCTGTATCACATAGGCTGCATATATAGGTAGGTGTGTGCTCTGGAGCTGAGGGTGGAGTGTGAATTAATTGTTTGTTTTTCATTTAGCTAGCCTTGCACTGGACCAACAGTGAAAAGAAAGCACATTGCTCCTGTGAGTTATAAGAGGTGAAGCTGAGCTGATCATCACAACTCCCTGTCTTGTGGTGCCATCCATCATCCACTTCTTTGTTTCTGCATGCTGATGTGACAAAAAAAAATGACAATGTGCATTACTTATGCATATTACATAGGTAAGTCTACTGACTAGGTACATATTATTTTCTTTCGGTTACTGGTAAACAGATTCCATGCATCAAAAAATATCATGTCCATGAAAACATACTTGAAAATGTACTGAGGAAATCTGTTTGTACTCTGACTCCAAACCTGGAAAATAGGTTTCCCAATCTGGTTGAGTTTGGATTTTGGAATGCTGCCGTGCTACATGCTGGTGGCAAGTAGACATCTTTTATTTGTGCATAGCCTCATGGGCAGCAGCAATGCCATTACAAAAGCACTATGTAAGAGTGAGGTAGTTGGGTATTATTGCACAAAATCATGCTTAAATTAGGTACATGAACTTGTATCTATGGATTTATTGGTGGCCAGTAAAGCCGACATCAAACACACATTTAGGTCACAGCTGGAACAAATTGTACTGGAAAGAGCTGATCAGGCTTGTGCATGACTCAGGGTAGAAGTGAGCGGGTGTGGCACAGTGGTTGCTGTCTTAGTTTGGTTGTGTTGCTGGTCTGTATGCATGAAGGCATTGTGTGTTGTATGGTAGCCCAGATAGGTATGCACTGAGAAAGGTGCAAAATAAAGGTCATTATTATTATTATTATTATTATTGCTAGCCCATACACAAAGAATAGGTAGAGCTGTGTGATCAGGCCTTAATATTTGGATTGTAAACAGGTCCATCATTTATGAATATCACCATATTTTTGTTATTTATGCACTGAACATAATGTGTGAGATATTCAAAGGTATCAGCCTCAAATAAGGTGCCGAGTAAACAGAATATGTTCAGATACCTACCTTTTCCCTAACCAATGTAAGCAGGTAGGTGGGCATCTATATCTTTTTGGGCCGTGTGAAATACCAGCCAGATCTGTGATACATTTACACTCCAGTTTGATGCAGGTCACAACCTACCTACCTACTTACTTTAATTTAGGAACTAAGCCCCTACCTATTTAAGCTTGTTGATCTTTGCCACAAATACGTAGATAAATACCTACTCAACGTACACATTGTCTGTGGCAGAACCTCATGCAAGGGCTGAGCACCAACCCTGCAAGAACTTGATCATGATGCAACTGCAGGAACGCTTCCACGTGTCC
>JAOTOL010000675.1:65000-106257 GCA_034440575.1 Imbricaverruca yamaguchii | reverse complement strand
TATTCGGGTTTTAAAAATTATTGACAACATTGCAAGCAAAATACTTAAAGGCAATTTCCATCGTTTTAATCCTGATGACATCACATGGGTTACTTTTTTGCTTCTTAGCTTTACCTTAGTCATTTCTCTCTTCACTACAGGTTAACTTTTTGGCTGTATCTTAACGGTTTGTGAGATATATTTAAAGCACATTTCAAACTGCACTAGATGACGTCCCCTGATTTTGGTGTACCCCAACTTCAAGTTAAGCGTAGACTGCACCTCAACATTTGACATGCACCTTCATCAATTGTCGGGTTATATGATAAATTACCGACGTGATTCTTTAGACGGATTATGAGTTATTTCAGAAAACCTTAGGGAGGGTCTAAGTAATCCCTCCACTGCTAGGTCCAAGCTAATGTAAGATATTCATTTGTTACCCGAAGTATACAAATGGGTATTAATCGCGACAGCTGATCACATGCACCACGCTAGCTTTTCTTTCGCTTCGCTAACATTCCCCGTTTGTAAATACTTGGAGAAGTAAACCACATCTGTCAAATTTCTGGATAAGGTGACAAAATGCAAGGCAATGCAATGCACTGCAAATGTAACGCAAACTCCATTAGTAAACTTTCCGTCTCCTTTTATGTCAGGCTACTGACTTGAAATCTAGCCCTTCACTTTATTCGGCGACTACTCCGATGGACCATAGCAATGGATGCAACGGATGTCTCTCACCAAAGAAGTTAAAATCTCCCCATGCCATTGCATGTTGACGACGGATACTGGATGCGATTAGCGACGAACACAGCCCAAAGCGGTGGTCTATGCCCTGTTGTGTTCAGCTCCATTTATAAAGAACTGAATTAACCAAATCGTCCGTCGAATTGGCCGCTGAATGCCACGTTGCATTTGACAGGTGAATCAGCATCTTAAGGCTGGTTTGCTGACAAACACGAGGAGCAGTGCTTATGAATTCATCCAAGCCACGGCTATTATGTACGAAATGTGTATACAATATTTTGGCAGTGTCAGGGGTACTCCCGCGGTGTCCCCCTTCCTCCGGTTCATGCATCCCTGACGACAGTACTGACATGCACTCGCCTGGCCAGGTCCATTACGAGGTGCGTGACCTCAGCATCTGACAAGGAATCATGATTCATACATTTGAAAGTGCCAGACGCATTCATCATGTCGGCCCAAGGAATGGTAGAGAAGTCGTCACCACTGCGTTACGTTTCAGAAGTATACTTGTTAGTTGTTCGCGTTATTTCGCCTACGTTAGCAAATGCCGTGGTATGCTCAATAGTGACCACGCCGCAAGAAATCTGAAGTTCCTTGTCCGCTACAGCATCCCCACACCTCATGATGCGTCCTGCCACATCAGTCAATGTAAATTATGAGGTTAAAGTTGATGGAACTGAATGAACATATGTGCCTGCCCCTCCCACTTCATCAAAATTAAAGACGAGGTGACAAAAAATGGCCCTGACAATGAATACTTTCGCTCAGTTTTTGGAAATTCACACTAATCTCCATAAAAATGGTGTTGTTGAGGGACACGGGAGACTCTTAAACCGACACGGAACTACTCTCTCCGATACAAGAGGTAACTGACACAGAAGGCTCCTCACAGACACAAGGACTACCATGACCGATACAGAAGGCCTCTGACGGACATAGGAGGCCCCCTGATCGGCGTAGGAAGCCATCTGACAGAGGAGGCTCTCGCGGGAAAATGAGGACAGCCTGAATCAGTGAGGCCACTGGAGCGTCCCTCACTGATATAGGAGATGCCTGGTGATTTAGGGATTGCATCTACCATTCTAGATAAAACGTTATCAATAAAGATCAGTGTACGTAAACTATTTCTTGAGCTGCGCCTTTTTGGTCTACCTAATTACTTGGCTCTGATCATTTTGGAATAGAGAACCGATTGTTTCGTTCTCATGGGATGCAAAGACCTAAATTTAGATATTATAAGTGTTGCTATAGGCTTACGCCGGAGTTTACTATACTGAACTCATGCAGTGCGAAGCACCCGAAGTCCGAATGCCCCGAAACTCTCAGTCACGTACTGATTGCCTGCAGCCGACTTAACAGTGAGCGAAGGCGTCATTTTGGACATACCTCTCTCTCTCTCTCACTTAGGGAAGTCATCAATTGTTCAATCGGGAGGGCTTTTCCGCTTCCTATCAGAAATCAAATTTTCTTTGATTTACACTGTGATATATTCATTAACTCGATTTTATACAGGACGAAATGAGAATCGTAGCATGGTAAGGTATCACTTGTACTTAACCCCATGATATTCAATTCTGGCTGACTTTTGCTAGCATTTTACTATTTGACTGCCGATGATATGGGCGCTGAATGGCCGATGCAGTCGATGAGCCCCTAAACTCCAATAACCAGCCAACCAGCCAACCGAAACTCTCAGTATATGTATCTCGGCCTAAACTCCGAGTAGCTCAGAAGCTGAAAATGATTATCATAGGTCCATATACGTCAGCAACTTTCAATCACTTTGGAAACAAGCTGATGTATGCACACGAGCTTAGATGCCTATCATCTCACCGTATCCAACATTTTTTATGTGTGGGCAACAAGTGACGTTGATTGCCAATAATTCACACTTGCCTTAACAACAACGGATATATTTCCGCCTATGGCGTCATAGCGTAGTTATATGATCAGGCATTTTCATATTTCATTTGATCAAGTCCGCAATAGATGGTCCCATCAAGCAGCGGCGCCCAAACCCACGACGTTCCTCCGTAGTCGCGAAACAATGGATGCATTGACACCCGCCTAACCCCTCGCAGCCCCCATACGGGCGGAGGTTAATGCGCATGAAGCCAAATTACGCTAAGTTCGGAATGCCTTTGTGTAATGATTTCCCTCCCCAAAAATAAGAAACGGTGGCATGCAACCGTCACCCCTGCCGCATCATGGGCAAAGCAAACGAAGTGGACTGCATCAATGTGCTATTGTACATGTTGCTTCAGTACAAAATTACGTACGCTTATTGGCATATTGGCAACTTTCCTTCGTGCTCGCTTAACCTGGCCTAGGCTCACCCATGTATGATCAAAAATGTTTGCGAAAGCAGATCAGTCTAAGTAACAGGTCTTGTGATGATGCCAGCCTGAAGAGGACGAACGAATATGCATGCAATTTAATTCATTTGGAAGCAATCCATTCAGCCAACATGGGAAAGATAGTAAAATAGAAGACTTGACCCAAATTGTAAAGCTGGGTTGAAGCGCACAGCTCCAATGGTTTCTTCTAGGACATTCAAAGGTCAACTTAGCGACTAATAAACTTCCTTTGGCATCCACAAGAACATTTTCCATCTTGCGGACCAGTTCAGGAAAAGATGGAAGGAATGGCAGTATATCAGAATCAGGTTTCCTTTCACCATATGTGAAGGATATGTCTCATCCCTATTATTTTTTCCACAACTTTATCATCTTGAATATTGGAGTGGGTTTCCTGCAACAACGTAATATGATGATGATAATCTATGTTTAGGAATCTGAACGAAGTCATTCGTTGTCAGTGCGACGGATTGAACGATAAAACATTAAATCCGGAAGTAATACGTTAACCCTCCCCGTCATTCCGGTCAGATCCTCACACCCCGTCTCAGGAGGGATTCATTATATACCCCTCCAATCTCAAAACCAAACGTCGCACGAAATCGAAAGATGTCTCATTGGAAAGCGCTCGACGAGTACGGCTAAAAACCACCCCAACATCCTACTGAGGGGGTTTATGTGGTCACGGTTGACGTCATGTATGTTCTGTGGAGTTCAATTTCGTGGGGAAAAATTAATTGGAATCAGAATAGAAAGACGAAATTGGCATTGTGCAAAATGTTCGCCTACCCAAATATACCAATTGTTTTTATGTTGTTCAATTTTTAGTTCAATTCTTAAATACTTTTTTTATATTTCTAATAGATAAAACATACCCAGAGAAGTTGTTTCAGGTAAACATCGCCTCATGCAAATTGCTTACTTGAGCCACAATTTTCGATTTTAGGCTAAATAGGCAAATATGCTAAACAAATATGCCATAAAAAGGCGAAAGTTCAACCATACCTCTGGTGCGTCTCGTTGCGTCCATAAAGAAAATTAAACGCTGAAAGTGCATTCAAATATCTTTACCCGTTAAAGTGTGACGACTGGTTGAACATTTTCGGAGGTGACCTGACTTGACCTTGACTAGTTCGGCCCCGTGAATGACCCGACTTCAAAATTTCCACGCAAAATAACAACTTGATGTGGGAATAGGTATGCCGAATTTTGGCGGGCTGCCCTGCGCTGTTTTTATTTTCTTTACTATCCGCGGAAAACCTTAAGGGATGGAAAAACACGCCTCCTCCTCTGAGACAGCGCGGGTTAACCCGCGCCGTCATTCCGGTCAGATCCTCCCACCCCGTCTCGAGGGGGGGGGGGGGGGGTTGAAGATCCCCTCTAAAATCCAAACTAAGCATCGCACGAAAACGAAAGAGGTGTCATCGCAAAGCGCTCGACGAGTAGGGTCTGGGTCCACCCCCCCAAAATGTTTTCCCCCAAAAGTGACGTCACCAAGGGGGCTAGATTTTCACGACTTACATTATGTTTTTTACTCTGGGGGGTTCATTTTGGGGGATATATGAAAAAAACAAAATGTATTTGGAATGAGAAAAGGAAAAACGAAATCGACCAGGGGTATAATTTTTTTCCCCCCCCCCCAAGATAATTTTTTTTTGAAATTTTAAAATTGGGAATTTTCAAGTTGTCTTAATTTTCCCTTTCCAATTTGTAGAGCAGACCGAGAAATGTTGTTTGAAGTCAACTTGCACTAATAAAATATGCTTACTTTAGTCAGAATCCTGTGTTTGAACTGCAATATGGCAAATACGCAAAATTTATATGTAGTCAAAAACGAAACAAATGAAAAATTCAACTCGTACGTTTTGTTGCATCCGTAAAGATAAGCAAACGCTGAAAGTTTCATTAAAGTATCTGTATCCGTTAAAGCGTGACGACTGGTTGAACTTTTTTGGAGGTGACCTCACTTGACCTCGACTAACTCATTGACCCTAGATGACCTGACCTAATTTTTTTGAATAAGCATGTGAAATTGATGTGAGAAAAGGTATGCCAAATTTGGGCGCGCTGCCGCACGCCGTTCGTCCGCTATCCGCGAAAAACCTGAGGGGGGGCGGTTGAAGACCCCCCCCGAGACGGGACGGTTTAAGATGTAGACCCAAAGATGTTTCAAAACGTACTTCGCTTAAATCTGTATGTGGCGCACGAGGTGTTCCTACCCTCTGTTGCGCTAACGACCAATTGCAAAGTATGTCCATAACACCTGTCGCAGCTCCTAACCTCCAATCCTCAGCCCTGTCCTATCCCACAATACTGGTAAAAAATCGGCCTAACCGAAGCGCCAATTCGTTTCCTCAAACGCATGTGCCGGCCGCCCGCCGCCCGCCGCCGGCCGCCCGCCGCCAGCCGAGTCGGCGGAAGCCAACTCGGCAGCCTACCGACGACCGGCCCGTCGTGCCTTGCACCAGGCTGCAAGCATGGGTGGTGTCAAGTTGCAAACATGAGCGCGACGCGTCTGCACTGTAACTTTCGGCTTGCTCACACTTTGTCTACGTAGTACACACACACACACCTGCTGGACACACACGGTCACATATATGGTCAAAACCGAGGATGGCGAAAAAAATCCGTCTGGAGACTAGTGAGCATCTGGCAATGCTTCAGACGAAGTTTGAAAACCGAGGACGTCAAAAATGTCCTCGCTATACACATCACGTCCTCGGTTGTCAGGTGTGCAAACAGAAAATGGCCTCGGTTTGCACGAAGTACAAGTGCACACACACACACACACACACACACACACACACACACACACACACACACACACACACACACACACACACACACACACACACACACACACACACACACACACACACACACACACACACACACACATACACACACACACACACACACACACACACACACACACACACACACACACACACACACACACACACACACACACACACACACACACACACACACACACACACACACACACACACACACACACACACACACACACACACACACACACACACAAACACAAACACAAACATAAACACAAACACAAACACACACGCACACAGACACACACACACACACACACACACACACAGACACACAGACACACAGACACACAGACACACAGACACAAACACATACGCACACAGTGACGCTCCGTCGTGTCACGGGACGGCACCACATTCCCACAGTCTCCTACAAAGCTCAGATCGCGGTGGCGGGGAGACGAGAAGCCTCGGTTACTTGAACGGCTGGCAAGTGGCCTCCGCCGTGCTGTAATCCTCGATAACTTCCTGGAAGAACTTGGCGCTGTTTAGTTTTCGATGGAAACGTTCTGAACTTGCCATTAGCGCGTGGCAGCAGCAGTGACTTAGGTGGTCGCGGCTGATGGGCCGTTGAAATCTGGCTTCCCAAACCAGTGACCAACCGGAAGAAAATAAAGTGATAATGTGAATACAAATTATTGGTATGGTAAGATCTATTTTAACAGAGTAAATTTAATACCTGCAAAAATACAACCTTTGATGGAATTCGCTACGTGTGCAAAGCCTTGTCAATGTGTCACACGCCAACGCCAAAACTGCATTTGCACCCGACGAATGAAACAGCCACCAGGCGGCGGAGTCGCACGGCCCTTCACAGCCCGCGCACCGGCCGGCTCGCGGCACCGCGTCGGCGCCGACGCGGCCTGCCGCCCTTCCGACGGGCGGCGGCCGTCGTCACCGCTGCTGTCGCCGCGCCGCTCAATGGCGCCAATAGTCGTGCGCTGACGGCCGGACGGACGCGCGGCAAACAGGCGACCGGCCGCCGCGCGACGTTTCATTAGCGAACCGATGACTGGCCGAACAGCCCACATCGATCGCTGAAGAAATGCACGCGCCACGCGCCGAGCCGCCCACCTGTGCAGCGCCTGCTGGCGGGCTCGCGGCGCTGGTGGGCTCGCGGCGCTGGTGGGCTCGCGGCGCTGGCGGGCTCGCGGCGCTGGCGGGCTCGCGGCGCTGGCGGGCTCGCGGCGCTGGCGGGCTCGTGGCGCTGGTGGGCTCGCGGCGCTGGCGGGCTCGTGGCGCTAGTGGGCTCGCGGCGCTGGCAGGCTTCCGACGCTGGTGGGCTCGTGGCGCTGGCGGGCTCGCGGCACTGGCGGCCGGCCAAACGCGCTCTGTCTCCTTACCTGTCACCAATGGCTGTCTTCGCCGTCAAAACGTGTCTCCGGCCAGTTTTGGCGCGGTCGCGGTCGCGCCGGCGGCCTCGTCGGAGCCGTCGACGGCGGCGACTATCCTGTTTGCACTGAGGTGGGAGGCGGGACTGTTTGGACCGGCGCGATAATATGGCTGTTACGGGGGTATATGCTGAGCCGTATTTGCTCGGCAAACAGAGCGACCGATGCGGTGGCCGGACACCGCCGATACGCGCCACATTTCGCCGCGTCATCGGCGTCCGGTGAAAAAAGCACGCCACGTGTTCACAACCGTAGGCGGCGTGGCGCAGCGCCTCTACCTCTGCATCTACATGGACCTGCTCCTCTATCTCTACATGGGCCTGCGACTCTCTCTCTGCATGGGGCGGGGCCCCTACCTCCACCACTACGTGGATCTGCGCCTCTATCTCTACCTCTAAAGGGAACTGCCCCTCTACCTCAACATGGAACTAGGTCCGATGGTGCTCGATTATTTGCATTGCTGACAATACATCGTGGTGTGTATAGTCACCAAATTGCAATACACAAAGTAAAGAGTTTTGATTCGGCGAATGGTATCCAGCGTCTATGGTTACAGATCGGTCTGCTGTCACGTATCGGAGCACAAACCGTTGCCAAAAATTGATTGCTCTACCAACTTTCAAGACGACCTATCCGGGGGAATCACGTGTTACATGTGACGAGCCTCAGAATGAGCTTCCTGTGGGTCCATGGGCCTCCTGGGTTCGAATTGAATTAGGGACTACACTAGTGAGCTGCCTGTTTTATTATTCATTTCGTTCATCTTTACTGCCGAAATATCGATTGCCGTCTTCAGTGGTACACATTTCGTTTTCACAAGAATTGTTGTCGCGTTCAAATCTACATTTTCGTTTTATTTAAGACCGCAAACAAGGAGACTTTATGGCGCACATGAGTATGACAGTACAACAGGTGTGTCACATTGCCATGACATAAGCAACGCATTCGCATTCGTATTCAGCATTCTATTCGCATACACACCGATTTCGTTCATTTTACAGAATATGCTCTTTCTCGCTGGCAAAGGCCAGGCGAACAACAATTGTTCAATTAGGATGAGCAGTTCGATCTCATAAGGCCAAGAAGGTCACATGCTCGGATGTGCTTCTTCATTGTTCGGTGGGTGATTATTTGACATTAATATCCATCCGAGAAATGCATTCAGGGAGTTGTTATTCGGTACCCCGTAATTTCCCCATAGGGTGTAATGCTAAAGTTTTCGTTGACCTCAGATCAGATTGTGACTCCGAGTGACCAACTGACTTTGTGTGCTGCATGCCACCTTGATATCGGTGGCACAAACGTTTGAATCACACCAAGAAGTTAATTCTTCCGCAAGTTATGCGGTAGCCCATTTGACTTCGCTAACCGTTTGGCCTCGGTAGGCGAATGGGTTCGTCGTAGCTAAAAAAAAATAATTTGTGATGCATGTACGGGGATGTGGGCGAGGCTTGTGTCAAATTTTAATAGGAATCGGAGGATATCGATGAATGCGGTTCTGAATGCATTGCTGAATGGTACGCTAGTGCTACCTGACGAAATGTGTTTTCGATGAGGACAGGTCACACGGTGTGCTGTTTGTTGTATTGATATTGAACATTCATCAGTGTTGAGTTGGTCTACATTCAATGCTTTGCTTTTTCCACGTACAGTACATATTGGACTACTTTCATTTTCTGAATTTCACCAGACCGGACCTGAGGAAAAACGTTGACCTTCAATGTCACATGCTGTGATGTGCTGCTTCCTTCCTCGGTGGGCATTTATTCGACGCTAATATCCATTTGATAGATGCATTCAGGAAGATGTTATTTCGTACCCCTTAACTTTCCAATAGTGTGTGATATTAAAGTATTCGTTGACCTGACGTCAAATGGTGACCTTAAAGGTGACATGCTTGGATATGCTCCCTTCTTCCCAGATGGGAGATTATTCGGCGCTAATGTCTATCCGATGAATGTATTTAGGAAGGCATTAATCAGTACCCCGTAGATGACAATAATGCAAGGTCAAGCCAATATTGTGTGAGCATAGGTCAAACTTTGAGATTGTAGATCAAACTCTTCAACGTGTTCCATTCATGAGCCATACCCAATTTCTGGGTGGTATTTCGTGGTACCGCGTAATACATTTCGGGAATTATCTGGTTAACAAGAATTTGGCATATTTGCCATTTTGGATTTTTTGCGAACGGTAATTAATAGGTGACCATGAAGGAACACTTTGATTGATGTGCTCTATGTACGTGCTATGTAGACTACTATCTAAAAAATAGGCATGTCCAATGTGTCATGATTGTATTCGGTACCCCGTAAATAGATATAGTGCATTAGTAGAACAAACTTTGGTGAACTGTCGTCAAACTTTGACATTGAAGATAATGCAATTCAGTGTGTTGCATCTTTGATGGACAGCAAACATCAATGCCTTCGATTTATTAATCTAAGTAAAATACTTTGAATTTATGCGGTACCTCGTTTTTGATCAGAATTACGTTTCTTGACCTCTGAAGATCGAACTGCTCGTCCCACTGAACAATTGTTCAGTGGGACGAGACGTGGGACGCAAGTCCGAATAATGCGTTGATAGATTGGTTGCGATTTGTGGCAGGGAGATAATTGCACGAATGGGGACCCCACTCGTGTAGATATATATAAGAGTAATGCATAGCATCATATAATTATATAGCATACTAATTAAATATTATTAGACTCGTTGCACCAATCTTCGTCCATCTGAATGCCTTTTACTGAGCGGCTCCAAACATGTAGTGGAAGTTCTTCAAGCAAATATTCAAAACTTAAAAAAATAAAATAAAATATAATGAGGAGGTGGCACGACGATAGTCGAGACCAGACCTTGGTGACCCAGCATGAAAGCCTGTCCCACCAACTCAAGTCTGTTGCGAACCGTTGCGTGCAAGTACTATCGAACTACTTTGTTCTCCTGAGAGCGCATCGAGCACTGTTCAGCACCTTCATCCATGGTTTTGTCCAGGAGCGTCGCTGCAGCGCGAGGGGACACGGATGAGGTTTAGTTCCCCCATCCGCACGCCGCGGTCCTGGCCCAGAGGCACAGCAGGAACGGCCGTGCCTACCAATGTGAGCTCAGTCCTATGCCGTGTCTGCAGCCGTCCTTCCCAGCCGTAGCCACAGTCACCGGGCGGTAAAGCCTGACAGCGCCACTGATTGTATCACCTTCGTGGACCCCTGTCGCGTGACACAAACAAGGATTAAACCAACAAGGATTATTTAGCCGAGCCGTGGATTAAACATCGAAGCTGTCGACTAGAGGCGCTTTTATGGCTGTGGTAAGATTTGAACAGACATAAAAAATGTTCGAAACATATGCATCACAGCCACTATACATCGACTGTATTTCATCTTGCGAAGGTGTGCAGTGCATCCCTTGAGATGGCCGTTATTGGCGTCGATTGCTCTGGAAAAAGAGATGGCACCACCGTCGCCTACAGTACAGAGAGGGCACCACGGTCGACTACAATACAGAGATGCCACCACAGTCGATTACCGTACAGAGATGGCACCACGATCGGCAAAAAAGAGTCTCCCCGCCCCTTTCCTACATTGGTCATCCAGTACAATGCAACACAAGGTATAACTGAGAGCTTCTAGTCTTAGTTTCAAGTTTTAGGTTTCTTCTTTGTTTGGTCTAATTCAGTTTCGAACATTGTTTTAATGAGACGTCCTGAGTGATGACTCTGGCTCGATGAGCGGACGGTTTCTGGAGCCGTCGCTATTCGTGTAGAGGCCTGTGCTGATGCCGATTATGCAAGAGCCGGAAATGCTGCTGCTTCTGTCTCTGACGCTCAGGCAAGGGTGGGGGTCTGGACTCATGTGGTAAGGCGCCGGTCCCTCAACCGCAAAGTTGTGGGTTCGAGTCCCACCTGTCGCTATTTTTCATTTGCGGTCAATCTGTGCGAGGGCATGGCGACGCTATGTGACCCAACAGTCGACTTGAGAAACCAGTAACCCCCGCCCCTTCAGTGTCCTGCGTATGTGTAGTGGGAGGTTGGACAGCATCGAAATGCCATCCGAAGGGAGGATGTTTTCGGAACTTGGTGTGACGACCCTACGCAGCTGATGCTGCTGCCTGCGTGGTTCTACATCTCCGTTCGCTGGGGTCCGGTAACAGCGGAGCCAGCGGGACGACGGCCGCATAGCCATATCCTGTGCGGGTGTGGGACTGAGCTTGTCCTGTCACTCTCCCCATGGTTCACGAACTGATCGCAGTAGCTGACCATATTAGTTGTGCTAGTCGACAATATCTTGGTGGTTATCCTATCTACCACCAAGATATTCATCATCTTTGGACATTCGGAATTCTAAGTGACTTTTGGGCGCCGGTTTTAGAACCGCATCCAGCACAGCTGTTTTTTGATAATTATAAAATTAGATCAAAATCTTTGTAATCCAAAACTAATCGAATCGTCTGAGAAGGGAACGTCGATCACTGCCTCGGCGCCTTTCGTATATACGTATATACAGTATATACAGGCTGCTGCAATTGGCCGGTGGTCGGGCCTGCCCAGGTGGCGCCCTTGTCGCCAACCAGGTGGCGTCCTGGTCGCCAGCCAGGTGGCGTACTGATGGGTGGATCGAAATCAAACCTGTGTCGGTCGCGCCGGGCGTTGTGGTCTCCATGGCGGCGTCCTCGAACGGCGGCCGGCACCGAGCATTTGGCGGCGGGTATCTGGCGAACGAAGCCGCTCGTCGCTCCCCGACGATGCCTGTCTAATGGCCTGCGGCCATCTGGGACATACCAACGCTTAGTGGACTGATTCCGGGTTTGGTTGCGCAATCTGGGAGCATTTTGAGCAGCTGCAGTGGGTGTGTCACTTGTAGGCGTCGTCCATGCCTTCGCGATCATTCTTGTTCGAGGGAGCCGTCGGTTGGTTATTGGGGTTTAGGGGTGCATCGACTACAGTGATCATGCAGCGCTCATCGCCAGTCACGCGGAAGTGTACTGTCGGAAACTCATCGAGACGATGCAATATATGATTCACTATAGGACCCGTTATGATCAAGTCGTACGGTGTAACGATTTGATTTTAGCACGTACCGCATCGAATTAATGAGGCACATTCTACACCAAATTTGATTTCTGAAAGGAAGTGGGATGGTTGTCGTGTCATTTAAGGAAGGGTGACTAATCTAATACTTCCCGCAGCGAGATTGAAGCACGTCCAGAGTGATATCCTCGCCCGTGGGCAACTCGGGGATATACGACCGATATGTGTTGAACTGATACGAGAACATAACACCTTTGACACAACGACGTACTGACACCACTCAGGAGGTGTCAGTACGTTCTGCATGTATGGGCTATTAACACGCGGCATACTGCCGCCTCATTGCGTCTAATGCTATGTGATGGTGACAACTCGTCCAAGATGGTGTTTCATCCCCTTCAACTTATTGTTCGCCATGGACTCCCTGTTTGAGGGGACCGTCAAATATAGATTTTCCGTGGCAAGTAAGGCAGGCATCTATCAGGTATTTCCGGCAAATCAGAAGGGCGGCCGTCAAGGGCAAGAATCGCTTGCGGACGCCGCCTGACATTTGTCCCCAGCAGTGTCATTGCAATATTCAACATGGATACGAATATCCGAGAAGATACAAACTTCGACCCCGCTAGCGACATTTTCTGAATGGTCAGAGAGGGAAAGGCGGACGCCTGACCGGAGCAGTTGACGTCGCAGCTTCTCGGGCCTCGGCTGGGAACGTCTTTAGGTCTGCTAGTAATGCTACCTGAACATGTGGAAGCCGAGCAGAGTGACGGCTTGTAGGACAATCCGGAAGAAGTGCCAAAAGCATCAGTCGCAGCTCGATTCCGGTGGTGAAACAACGGCACGGTTGAATCCCAAATTATCCTACTGAGCGCAGGACATGATGACGATTTCAAATTTCACTGGGGAGTGGAACAGGTACCAAATAAGACTAAGTGACGGAACTGCCGCTGCTCCGGGTGCTGCGTTACCGGTGGACGTCCAACTGACTTCCGATGCAGATAGGTGAAATGTGGTCTCTGGGACCGATCTCTCTGGCACGTCAGACGGAATGTCCGATGGAATATCAGACGGAATGTTAGACAGAATGTCAGACGGAATGTCAGACAGAATGCTCGGATCGCTTTCCACATGTCCAGGTCGTACCTGTCTAGCAGGCCTGAGGGAGCCTCTAGCCAAGGCACGAGTAATTGGTATGTCCCTCTCTGATCTTTCAGAAGTTGTCACTCGCATGGTTAAACTTTATCCCCCTCGGGCATGTGCAGCCATCTGCGTTTTACACGGGCAGGGCAATGGAGTTTGCAATTTATAGCAGTTTCCCTTGGCGGCCGGCATTCGCTTAGCTGAAGGAGCTTTTTACAGATGCCTGTCTTTCTTTACCACGGAGAGCAAATATTTGACAATCCCCTCGAACGAGAAAATTGGAAGACTCGCTTACGAATACTTTGCTACCTGATGCTGCGATATATCGCCGCCCCGCAGTACGACCGATGCGCCGTACCCGGGATGATTCAGGTCGACAGACGTCTGGCTCTTCACCGTCGAGTGGCGACTTATTCGCCAGCAGGTCTTCCGGTTGACGAAGGACAGCCTGAACCGTTCCAGCTCGGCTTCAGTAAGTCAATGAAGTTCATGGTGCAGGCGTCCTTCTAAGGATTAAGTCGTTCCTTTCGGTTGGCTGACGAGCTACATGGCGATGTCAAGTAACGTCAGGGAGTGTCAGATGTCAGGGAGTGTCTGTTTGTTCGTTTGTTTATTGGTTGGTTCACGACACACTTTATGCACATTCACGGCTAATGGCGCCGCCCACACTGTTTCGCCGATGGGCCGCGGGATTGGGAAATGTCCTGAGTGGCGCTAGAGTCAAACCCGGGGTCAGGGAGTGTCAGATGTCAGATAGTGTCAGATGTCAGGGAGTGTCAGATGTTGTCAGATGTGTCAGATAGTGTCAGGTGCTGTTGGATAGTGTCGCATAGTGCCATGTGTTATCAGGTAGTGTCAAATGTTGTCAGGTAGTGTCATGTGTTGTCATATAGTGTCAGGTGTTGCCATGCAGTGCTGGGTGTTGTCAAGTGCTAGGTGTTGTCAGGTAGTGCCAGGTGTTGTCAGGTAGTGTTGGTGATTGTCAGGTAGTGTTGGGTGTTGTAAGGTAGTGTCAGGTATAGTAGGGTAGTGGCAGGTGTTGCCAGATAGTGCCAGGTTTTGGCCGAGAGTGTGGCACATCGGTTGACACAAACACCACACGAAACGACTTCGTCATTTCCCCTCCAGGGTCAGACACCTCCAGTAGCAGTAGCAGTGTTGATGTTGCAGATGAACTTGAGGTAGCTGTATGCTACAGATGTGCTCCGTACAAAAGCTCAGCTGGTGTTGAGCGGTGAGCTCCCTTACCCACCGCTGTAAACTCCATTCAGATACACGCTGCACAGTTGGCATATCATTCACTAATTTGCAGGCATGCTTAGTCCACGGTACATGTGTCTCTCGCCACAATATAAAAGGAACTGGACGAACTATTATTTTCATAATTAATTTGGGTACCGATCAAGCGACTTCTTATTCCTGGAATGACAAATGCCATCCCTATTGCTATTTTTACGACTTGCTTCTTGTTGTTGATATGACCGATCTTTTGCTTGCACATCATATTGATTGAAAGTAATGGCAGCGACGATACGTCAAGCGCGGGCATTAGCCGCCGGCTGTCGGGCAGCGAAACTAGCGCCGCCAATCGGCCGGCGGGGGAAACTATAGACAGAGCGGCCCAACATTGTCAGAAATTCAACAAAACCAATAAACCGTGCAATGAAGGAAAATGTCGCAGCCCTGCGTTGTAATGCCATGAATTCGGCGAACGTTAAGCTTAGCTGCGATCATTTTGTTGGAAAATTAGCTTCTTAATTTGAACCCCCAAAATAATGCCGTCATTGATCCATTCACGAATTTGTGATGGTTTGTCGCGATATCAAGAAAACCGGGGTCACGAATCTCAAAAAGTCGCAATACTGCCTTAAAATATCATGAATTCGGAGGCCGTTAAGCTCAGTTGCGGTCATTTTGTTGAAAAATTCGGTTCGGGATTTGGACCAAAAAACGATGCCGTCATTTATGCGATTTGCAGCACCAGTCGATTGACAACATGCTATTTTCAAACTCAAAATACCGACTCCAAATCCCGCGCAAAGACATCCGAAATACGATACATGTAAAGAAAGACATCTGAAGCTGATTATCCCAGCAAGGTACTTTTAGAAAAACGTATCAATTTTATTTTATAATCCATAACTAGCGGCCCTGTAGGCGGTCCTAGTCGGGGATACCGCATCCACGAATCTATGATTGCTTGCCGCAGTATCAGATAAACGGGCGAGGCTTTTTTTTAAAGTAGCAGCACTGAGCTATAATACCAAGAATTCGTCGAACGATAAGCTCAGTTGCGACCATGAAAGATAATGTTCGATTATGTCCCAAAGACATGACCATCACGAATTGTTAACTGTTTGCCGTGTTATCAAAACAGCAGGCAATGAATGTCCACAAATCGAAGAATTACGCTATAATGTAGCTTTGCCGTTCGGGACCATTGACATTCAGGTTACGGTTCCGCGTCCCACCATATTATGAATGGCGCACATTCGGAACCGAGCCGCGGGCCGCGGGCGTAGCCGCTGCGTCGGCGGCCCGCCGTCTACGGTGGAAAATAGTTCCAGAAGACAATTCGCAAGGTAACGATATATGCGATATATCACTGTATGTAGCAATGAAATTGACATCTGAAGACAAACTAACTTGCATGCACGACGCATGATATTTTATGGAGACATAAATTTTAACTATAATCTTCGCGTAAACACTAGTGAGCATCCCGGCGCACTTGTCGCGGGCGCATATTTCAGAGTCCTTGAATGGCATCAGGAACCCACCTGCTTTCTTTCTTTACTGGATATCCCCCTGATGTCCGCATTAACATTGCGTCTGACGCCTAACGAAACATGAGCACCGTTGCCCGGTGTCTTGGTGAGTCGAAAAGAGTATAATGTGGCTCCTCGTCACCCATCTTGTATGAAGGATGGCGTTATGCTGAGTGCAGCATTCTCGTCGGGCGAAGCGTGAAGTGTGCGTTTATACCACGGAAGTTTGCGTTGTGCTGAACAAGCGTGCTACTAGAACGCCTACACGAGGGTGCACCTCGCGATCTCTGCAAAGGGCTGTAACTTTGTGTGCTTTTGGAAGGGGCTTGACTCCACCCCTCCCATGTTGCCTTTGTCCTCTCAATAATTCGACTTTTAGCATGTGACCTTATATGGTATGCCCCTTCCCCATTCCATTTGGACCTGAGCATTGCCCGTGTAGAATGTTTCCTCCCAATAATTTTCAGAAACCTATACCTTTGTTTCTACCTCAAGACCAGCCTTATGTGCTGCTGCTGAGGTCAACTATATCTGCTGAGGCCAACTATCTCTGCTGAGCCAACTATCTCTCAACTAGGTTCGTGCACATCGTGCACGCTCGCCACCTCTGAGGAAAACAGATCCAATTCAACATCCAACAACCAACCTGGAATCCAACAACCAACCTGAGGAAAACAGACAGCTGTTTTCACATATGTACTCAATACCTAAAATATATCCAGTTAGTCATATACACGCAACAACACGTTTGACAACAATCAACCATTCCATCAAATAACCGCGCCTATTCTCGAGGACACAAGTGAGTATCGTATAACTGTGTCAGTGACGTCACACCCTGTGAAACGCTTCATTCCCGGCATCAAATTGATCGTGCATCGAGCTCCTTCGGCAGGTTTCAGCTGAGGTAACAAAGCTGCTCGCGGTTTGGCTCAATCATTGTTTGATGGTTATGACCAATGAAGCCTAGCCAATGTTGTCTATTCGGAGACAAACGGATTAGATATGGCATTTCCAGAGAGCGCATCGCCGTGAGAGGCGATAATAAACGGTGGAACTGCTTGGAGGAACACACATATTGATAAACAAATCTTAATGGTATAGTTAGTTGTTGGACACATAAGAGTATTCGCATAGCCTAAGAATAACCAACACAATTATTCGTCGTGAGACCCATTGACGCCCCTGGTAAGAAGTAAACGCAGCGAAGTATAGCTAGACAAAAACAGTCGGACGCTTAACAAATGCTAATAAACCATTAAAGCATGATGGAACGTTTTCCTATAGCACCGTTCGCCGCCACCACCACCACACAAGCAATCGTTCAATGACCACATGTTTCTGTCGTTCAGTGACCACTTGCCACTGCCTGTCACCGCGGTAACTCCCGGTCGCCACTGCCGCACCCAACGACAGCAGCTGCTACAACGCGCGCCTGGTCCTACCCAGTTCGGCTGACGCGTAGCGGTCGTACCGGTCGTAGCGGTCGCTGCCGTGCGGTCGGTGGCCGAGGTTGCTGGCGGAGCCGGCGTGTGTGATGCTCACCTCCTGTCGCCAGACGGTGGGTCGGGTCAGGTCGGGCTCCGACCGTGTCAGCGGGCCGCCAGACGTGCCGGTGTCGGCTCGGCGGGTCAGGTGCGTGCCGCCGCCGCCGCCGCCGCCGCCGGCCGGCGGGTGGTGGTGCCGGGCGGCCGGCGGCCCCACGATGCTGCGCCGGATGTTGGCCAGGTGCTGGCGGTACTGGGAGGGCGCCAGGCGCTGCGCCGTGCGAGGCCGACTCGGCTTGTGGTAGTGGCTGCAGCACGGCATGTGGATCTCCTGGCGGAGGATGTGCGTTACACCCGACGCCGGCACGTTCACGGCCGGTGGAAGCCACTCCGAGCTGACGTGGTCGTGCGACGGCAGCGCCACGCCCGACACGACGTCATACGCGTCGGCTGTGATGGCGTACGAGTCGTGGCCGGCGTCGGTGGCCGCCGGGCGCCAGTCAGGCAGCGCGACGGGGTCAGTCGCCTGTCGGCCGATCGGCTGGTACGGCGGCAGCGTGTCGAGTATGGCGCGCGCCCGGCCGCGCCGCCGCTCCAGCAGAGACCGCATCTGCTGCAGGCTCTTCTGCAGGCTCTCCTCGACCTGCCGAAGCCGATGTCGCCGGTCGTGGTCCTGGCTCCAGTGGCGGCGGGTGCGCTCACGCTCCAGTCGTAGCGTGGCGATCTCGGCGCGGATTTGGCGCTCCAGAGCCTCGGCGCGCACGCTGCATTCGGAGTAGCGAGGCAGGTCGGCTCGGTAATCTGAGCTGGTGGTGCCGAACGGATCGTAAGCGTGCGCGAACGAGCGAGTGTCGTAGCTGGGAGGTTGGTGGTGCTCGTCCCGCGAGCGGGTCGGAGCGCGCATGTTGTAGGTGTCGAACGAGGAACTTGTATCGTAGTTACGACTGGCTTGTCGGAGGTCGTAGGATTGATGTGCATCGTACGGGTCGTACTGGCGGGTAGATCGTCGAGAATAGATGCCATAGGTGGGAGGCTGGGAAGAGCGATACTGATGAGCGCTAAGGTGGGCATAGTCGTCCTGCGAATCAGCGGTGTCGTTGACGTTCAGGTCGGTCTGCGACGACACGTCTCGCGCCGTCTGCGTGGCGGCGTCGGCGAGGCGTTGCGACCAGCGCGGCGGTGCTCGCCCGGAGTCGGACAGGTACCAGTCGGCGGCTTCCAGGCCGACATTGGCGCGCAGGTCGGGCGCGGCGTGCTTGCCAACCCTGCGCCGCACCTCGGCTGGCATTGTCAGGCTGAAGTTGGCCGGTAGCGGCTGCCTGTGGCGCCCCACCTCGGTCACGATGAAGTCGGCCTCGTCAGAGCCGCTGTCGCTGTTCCCCTCGCTCATCGGCTGCGTGCCGACGCACCGCAGCGTCGCCTGCGCTGACGCCGGCCTGCGCGTGTCGGCTGTCTCGTCGTCGGGCGAGCGCAGCACAACCTCCAGCTCGCCGGAGCCGTGCAGGTCGTTCCACGAGACGCACTTCTTGCTGGCGCGGCCGCGCTCGGCCTGGTGGCGGTCGGGCGACGTCTCGCCGGAGTCGTCCAGGTGCAGCCGGCCCATGGCGATGATGTTGGTGATGTCGAGCGGCGCCAGACCGTCGACGCTGCTGCTGCGCGGCAGCGTCGTGCGCCGCCGCCGCGCCGGCCGCACGCTGTCCATGGACGTGGTGCGCTCGAGCATGACGGCCAGCTCGTGGTGCTGATCGCGCGGCACGGCCGCGCTCAGCCCCACGTCCGAGAGCGTCGAGGCGCTGCCGCCAGCCGCCGACTCGATGTACAGGTACATGATGTCGCTGGAGTCGGCCAGCACTGGGCGCGGCGGCCCAACGTCGCCGTCGGCAGACCTCCGGTGCAGCTCCACAAACTCCTGCCACATCTCCACCTTGTGGTCGGCAGCAGGCTTGCCTTCGTCGGTCGGTGTCACCGGCGATGGCCAGTCGTCTTCGTCGCCGCTGTAGCGGGCGGACCCGGTGAGGGAGGCGACGTCGTGGCGCACGGCCGGCGGCGGCGGCTCCTCCTGACTGTCGCCGTCCATCTCCTGGATGTCGGTGAGCGTGGGCGTGCGCTCCCGCAGTGGCCGCGACACGGGCGACGTGGGCACTGTCTCGCGCGGCGACAGCGAGCCGTCCAGAGCGGAGAGCGAGGTGCGCCGCTGCACGTCACGCATCTGCACCGCACGCAACACGGTGGCCCTCTTTGGCTGCCACTCCTCCGTCCTCGAGTCGTCCGGGATGGTGTCCACCTGCGGCGCGTTGAGGACCAGCGCCCTCTGCTGAGACAACTCGCAGAAGTTGGTCAGCGGACCGGTGTCTTCGAGGAAACTCGCCTCGCACGGCGGCGGGGGCGACTCGGCGTAGTGCACGGTTAGTGGTGGACGTTCCGCGGCGTTGGGTGGTTGAGGCTCCTCCTTCCCCGACGGCTGCTGCTGGGGCTCGGTGCTGGTCTGCGGGTGTGAGCTGGTATGTGCGTTGTCTTGTCCTCGGTCTGCCCGGCTGCTTTCGTTTTCTGAGTTTAGAATCGCAACTGGCTGTCCGCCTGGACGGTGTGCTGGGGCCCGCGTCTCGGCGCGCTCCACGTGATGCTCTTCGGTGTCGCGCGCTTCACGGCGTGGTTCTGATGTTACTGACGAATCAGTATCGGAGCGTGACGAAGCGGCCGTGGACTGCTGGACAACAATGGACATGCGAGGGGTGTCATCATCGGTGTCAGAATCCTCGCTTGCATCATTGTTGTCATGTCGTATTGGAGTGATGTTCACTTCCGTGAAGTCAATCGTCTCTTGCGACACACATATAGTCTCAGAGAATGTCTGGCGTCGCTGAAACGTCTCCACTGCTGACTCGTCTTCGGTGTCAAAGCTGTAGAATAGTTCGCCTGGATCATCGCTGACTTCCGACGTGTCATGAGGGCTTTCCACAGTCAGATGGTCGGCAACCTCGGCTAGCAGCAGTGCTGCAAGACGATCACCCTGGTGAACATTCTCCGGTTTTTCGTGCGCATCAGTTGCATTGCCAATGTTAGAGATGCCTAGATTACCAGCGCGATCGGGACCTGATTCATCACTACCTCTTTCAGTCCCACATTGATATGCTGATCGCCTCGTGACGGTGGGCTCGGATAATTCTTCCGACGGATGGCTCTCCGATGGAACATCTACGTCTTGGGGCCGAGTGGTGTGACCACTCGACTCAGTCTGGTTTTCTGGCACTCTGACGTCATCACCGTGGTGAACTATCTGGCCCACCAAGTTCTCCACCATAGATTCATCTTCTTGTAGTTCAGAAATGTGTTGGACATGTGGAGAACTATCAGGTGTGTTCTCAGAATGTTCTGATTCGTCTCCATTGCCCGCAGTATCGAGAGATAATAGTTCTTCGCCTTCCAATAGTCCAATATTGGAATCGCCGCTCTCCACTTGTACCAGGATATCGTGAAGTAGTTCAATCGTTGGACTTTTTGCCTTTGACGGTTGCTCTCGTGATCCCTCATGTGATTCCCTATTGCTGTTACCTTCGTGATCAATTTGGCCTCTGAATACACCTGCCATCACCGCTGATGACTCAGGTATTGATTTGTGCTTCCTCTCGACGGATGCATATGGTTCCTCCGGTCGCATCGCCGTCTCTCGAGAGTCTGGGCTCGAAGTGTCCAGATCACCATCAGAAACTTCCTGCGCGCTTGCATCCATGTTGGCTTCTGCGTCGCCATCTCGTTGAGCATACACTAAGCTGTCAGCTAAGCGACTCGCGTCCAGCTCATGTGGCTCTCCTATCCTTGACGACACTCCAGCTGGACGAATGGCTAAGGTTTCGAGATGTTGCTCTACATTTGTTGCCTCTTCAACATGTGCTCCAATGCTCGACTCTGCCTGCATCACCTTGTCGTGTCTTGATTCAATCAGTGTAGGTCTGAATCCGAGCAATGGTTCCACCGCTTCCCAAACCAACTCGTCCTTATCTTCTTCTACTGCAGACAGCTCGTGCAGTATAGGTGTCTCCACTGTGGGTGTGCTGTAGTCTACGAGAAGTACGACTCCTTCCCAGGCTGGTTCATCGACCGTCACCTCCTGTGCTGCTGCTTCAGCTACGATAGGCGTCATTATCTTAGGTGACAAGTAAGGCAAGGATTCAACTCCTTCCCAAGGTGGTTCATCGACCGTCACCTCCTGTGCTGCTGCTTCAGCTACGATAGGTGTCATTATCGTAGGTGACAAGTAAGGCAAGGATTCAACTCCTTCCCAAGATGGATCATCGGCCGTCACCTCCTGTGCTGCTGCTTCAGCTACGATAGGTGTCATTATCGTAGGTGACAAGTAAGGCAAGGATTCAACTCCTTCCCAAGATGGATCATCGACCTTCCCCTCTTGTGCTGTTGCTTCAGCTAAGATAGGTGTCACTATCGTAGGCGTCAAATAAGGCAAGGATTCAACTCCTTCCGAAGATGGTTCATCTATCTGTTCCTCTACTGCTATTAGCTCAGCTAGTACAGGTGTCACTATTATGGGTGCCAAATCAGTCAGCGGCTCCACGCTTTCCCAGCTCTGCTCCTCTTGCTGCTGTTGTTCTGCCATCAGATCAGCAATTATCGGCGTTAATATAGCTGGCATCAGGTTAGGCAATTCCTCAATTAGTTCCCAATTTGGTTCTTCAGCCTCGTGACATTCAGCCGTTAGTTCAGCTATTACAGGCGTTTCAGTTGTTGGAGCCAATTCTTCCAATACCTCGATTGCTTCCCATTCTGGCTCTTCCTCCTCTTGGTCCTCAGCTGTGAGCTCAGCTATTACAGGTGACACTACTGTTGGCGTACAATCAAGCAGCATCCCCATCTCTTCCCATTTCGGTTCTTCCTCCTCTTCCTCCACAGCTGACAGCTCAGCCATAGTGGGTCTCACTGGATCTAACATCTGATGCGGCAATTGTTCTACGTTTTCCCAAGCTGGTCCATCCAATTCTTCGGCGGTATACTCTGCCATAATAGGTGTTAGCGTAGTGGGACTTTCGAGCAACAACAATTCTACTTCTTCCCAAGGCGGTTCCCTCGCCTGGTCCTCTTTGGCGTGCATAACGGGGATGGTCTCAGTTTCGGCCGCACCACCTGCCAAAAGCTCTTCCACTTCCACCTCACTGTCGCCCTTCCCCGACCAGCCGCTCTCCTCGTGGTTTGTCCCCTCCACGTGCTGACATTCGTCGGCCTCACTCGTGTCAGGCGTCTCGTGCGTCGCTGGTAGCCGTGGGCTACTGGACCGAGGCGCCGTCCTCGTGTCTTCCCCGCCGTCTTCGCCATCCGCTTTGCTGTCCAAAGCGGACGAAGACCTCATCTCCAGCCGTCCGGACACCTCGTCCACCGCACGGTCGGCCTGTACGCCACTGGACTCTGGCTCGCTGACCTCACCTCTCGGCATCGATGGTGGGCCGGATGTCAGCTGAGCTACTTCAACGTCTAAGTTAGTTTGGTCAACGCCAGCCCTTGGACTATCAGATGCAGTAGTGGCAGGTGCAATGTGGTCGTCATCGTCTGCCGCGTCCTTGCCGTCGGGCTCTGCGGCTTCTGTGCCCTCGCGGTGCTCTTTTCCTTCAGAGTGGTCATCGTGTTGGTGTTGGTTGGAAAGGCTTTGCTCATCTGTAGGCGAATCATCGGCAGGCGGTTCTCCTTCGGTGCTGGCCGACTGATTCACCGAGTAGGCTGCACTCGCTCCAGTCGCATCAGACTTGAGACTCTCACTCTCCACGTCACGCGAGGTATTCTTCGAGTGGTTGCTGGATCTTGAACTGGAGGACAGTGAGCCGGAAGTGTCGAAGGCCTCAATAATTTCCTCTTCGATCGTTTCCAAACTGACCTCCTCTTCGGTCTGCTTCAAGAAGAAAAACTGCTCCTCGACTGGAGTCTTCACCACAGCCGGCTCGGCTTCCGCCTGAGCTTCGGCCGCTGCTGCTCGTGCGTAGTCGCCGTCGACGTCGATGAACCTGGTCTCGTCACTGCGAAGCAGTGCACCGAGCTCCTCCACCTCGAAGATAAAAATAGTTGGCGGTGGTTTCTGGAAGACTGCAATGTGGTCGCTGTCGAGACCGTCGTCGGGCGTGGCACCTATTGGGCCCAAGGTATTCGGCGATCTTGCCGCTGTACCATCGATCGCGTCGTCCGCCAGCATCTCCTGCTGAGCCGACCGCTCCCAGCTGGTGACGTCGTCGCCCCCACAAATAGCGTCGTTATCGACGAATGTCTCCACGTCGATACCGTGGCCGCAGACGAGCTGCGGTCCGGCGTCCGGAGGCCGCGCGTGGGGCAACTCGGCATCGCCGGCGACGTAATCCTCGCCGCCCGGCGGTCGATGGTTCGTGCGGTCGTGGTGGTCGCTCGTGGGCGAGCCAATCGCCACGACCGGTGACGCTCGACCGTCCTCCGGTGACGTCATGCAATTATCGCCGTCGCCGGCGGCGGCGGCGAACATAGCGGACGATTTTAATGTGAAGGCGGAGTGTTCGTGCCGCGGCGGCGAGCGCCTCGGCGGGCGCTCGCCGCTGCTCGATATCTGCACCTCGCCGTCCTCGACGTTCGTGATGAGGTGGAATGGAGAGGTGGGCCCGGCGTGTCGGACCGCGTGCGCGCCGACAAATGGGATGTCGAGCACGCCAGTCGCTCGGCTAGCGGCATGCGGCTCGAAGGAATCGACGCCGTGTCGTGCCGGGCCGTCGGTCGGTCGCGGACTGGCACTCAAACTGTCGGCCGTGGCTGCTGCAAAATTCACTGGTTTGGAAACTTGGCTGGCTATTTTCCGGGCTGATTTCGGTGGTGTGTCGCTGTGCTTGTGTGTGTCAGATCTCCGTCGCTGTATGCTGGTGGGATGTAAGCTGCTGTCGGGCTGCCATGTGTTCAAACTTGGTTCTGAGCTATGTTCGGACTGCCACCTTTCTTGGCTGGGAGTACGTGAGCTTTTACCTGGCTCCCATGCTTCCAGACTGGGATCTGAGCCACTGATGGGATGCCGTTCCCCTAGGCTCGGCGGCTTTGAGGTTGCATCTGGTTGCTGTCCCTCCAGACTGAGCGGCTCTGAGGTTTCATCAGGTTGCCATGTCTCCAGACTGGGAGAGGTTGCCTCTGGTTGCCGTCCGGCTAGGCTGAGAGGCTCTGAACCACCAGCGCCGACCCTGAGTGGGCTTTCGCGATCGGTCGGGTCACCGGGCGACGGTGTCTCGCGCTGCCTGGTCTGCACGTCCAGCACGGAGGTGACGATCCTGCGCCGGCTTGGGGACAAGTGGAGCACGCTGCTCTGACAGTCTTGCGTCATGCGCGTGTGCGCGTGTCGGGCAAGCTCGTCCGCGGGCGCCGCCGACGCCGGCGTCGGCACCGTCCAGGTGGACACCACGTGTGTCGTGTTCTCCGTCCGGGCGGTGGACACCCTGGTCTCGCCGGCTGTCAGCACGAACACGTTGACCTCCTCGACGACTTCGTAGGTGACGATCCGTGGGCTGTGCCGGTGGCCAGTGGCGGCGGTGTCGGCGCGCTCCGCTGCACGCCCGCCGGCGTCGCTGTGTCTTGCCGCGACGTCTCTGACCGCATCTCCGGCCGGCGGCTCGGCGGCCACATCCGCTGAGGTTTGCAAAGCGACGTGCGTGAGCGACGCGTGCTCCGTGTCTCGTGCGCCGTCGTCGGCGTTGTCTTTACCGCCGCCGCCGCCGCCGTCGCCGCCGCCGCCGCGGCCCGAGTATCGCGGGAAGTCGCTCTGCGACAGAGAGTCGAACAGACTCACTCTGGGCGCGTCCTCGCCGAACGACGCGGACAGCTCGTCGTGCGTCGACCCGGACGGGCTGAGCGACTGCTCGTTCGCCGGCTCGCCGTCGTCCTCGGTGGCGATCGGCACGCGGCGATGCCGCGCCTCGGGCGGCAGGAAGTGCAGCCACGCGTCGGCGGCGGTCGGCCGCTGCGGCTGTGTGCGGCCGGGCACGGTGACGGTCAGCGCCGACCGGAACAGCCGCGACACGTGGCCGCCGGCCGTCGCCGGCGGCGCGCACAGCTCGGGTAGGCTGTGCGAACGCACCAGTAGGCTGACGGCGATGCCGGGCCGGCTGCGCGCCTCCTCGAGCAACAGGTGGCTGCGACAGTCGAGTCGCGTCACGTACCGCTCCCACATGTCGGCGTCTATCCAGCCGGCCGCCGGGCCGGCGGCGGCAGCCGTCGCACGCACAAGCCGCCGCCGATCGGCCACATCTCGCCACCGTTCGCCGTGCAGATGACGCTCGTCACTCGGCGCCGACGCGCGTGCGACTGGCGCTCGGCGGCCGGTCGCCGCCGACGCTGCCGTCGCCGACCAGCCCTGTTTACTGGCCATCGCCCGAGCAGCCGGGGGCGGCGCGTGCGCTGACGGCGCTTCCGTGCGCAAATCGATGGTCTCGCCCGCGTCGACGGGCGCCTCGACGGACGCTTCCACGGTCCCCGTGGTGGTCTTGGTGGCGCTGACGGGCGCCACGACGGCCTCTGTGCGCTTCTCATTGGGCGTCGTGACCGCCTCTGCGGGCTCCTCGTTGGGCGCCGCGACCGTTTGGGCAGGCGTCGCGAT
Organism: Imbricaverruca yamaguchii; assembly: GCA_034440575.1. NCBI lineage: Eukaryota > Metazoa > Arthropoda > Thecostraca > Neoverrucidae > Imbricaverruca > Imbricaverruca yamaguchii. The sequence continues at coordinate 79,905 of JAOTOL010000675.1, read as the reverse complement.
TGTCCGCACCGGCTCTGCGGAAGTTTCGGTGGGCGCCCGGGTGGCCTCGACCGTCCTTTCGGTGATCCCGACAGGCGCCTCGAAGCTCTCGGCTATCGTGTACAGGTCTCGACTGGTTCGTTGGTCTCCATGGAATGCCGTCGGCGGCGGTAGGCGTGAGGTCGGAGCGTCGGCAACGCTCGTCTCGTGGTCGACGCGCGTGCCGACGCAGCTGGCCGGTGGCTGGCACTCGTCGAAGACTATCTCGGGCGGCGGGGGCGGCGGGAAGCGAATGACCGGCCGTGTGCCGTCACACGTCACCGCGGACACCGGCCGGTCGCCGGCCGGGGCGGTGGTCGCCCCGACAGCCGACCCCTCCCGTCTCGTGTCCTCCTCGTCGAGCGCCGACTCGTAGCTGGTCGAGTCGTCGTCGTCGGTGGTGAGCGCGCTCAGCGCGCTCAGCGCGTCCGTCGACGCTGGGGCCGTCGCTGGCGAGCCGGCCGACACGAGGCGCAGCTCGTCTTCCGAGCCGGCCGACACGAAGCGTAGCTCGTCCTCCGAGTCGGACGTGCAGGAGCGCGAGTCGCGCTGTTGTTCGGCACGCCGGCGCGCCAGCGGGTGACTCGCGCGGCCGGCGCGCCGTTCCGCGCCGGAGCCGGCGCCGCCCCACTCGCTGTCGGGCGACGCCGGCCGACGCCGCATCGTGATCTTGATGACTGTGGCACTGTCACGGCCCGGCTTGCTCGTCAGCAGGCCGTCGGTCCCGACGGCGGCCGGCGCGGCGACCACGTGGCCGCGGTTGGCAACGTCAAACATGCGATCGATGAGCCGCTTGCCGTTGGCCGGCTCGTCGATCGAGTCGGCGTCGATCATGTCGAGCGAGTCGTGCGACAGACCCAGGTCGCTCGGCTCGAGGCTGTCGTCGGAGAGGGCAGCGCCGCACACGTCAAAGCTGCCGCCCAGGCCCTCGTCGACCGAGTGCGAGAGGCGGCCGGCCGGCGACAGGGCGGACAGGTCGCAGCGGCTGGCCGGCACCGACCACGTGCCGGCCGGCACCTCCCAGCGTACCGGTACGCGCTGCTGCGCCAGTCGGTCGACACTGGGCGCGGAGCACGCCTCGGACCAGCCGCCACACGGTTCCGACCTCGCCGTCGAAGGCCGCGGCACCGGCGGCGGCCGTCGCGGCTCCAGCTTCATGCGCTCGCGACGGCCGACAAGCGGCAGCGGCGGCCGCCGTCGCTCGTCGAACTCGTTGTCGCGCTCGTCGTCCATCAGCCGGCTGCGCTTCTCATACGGCCGCGTCTCGGCCGACGCGTTGCGCCGCCGCTTCCGGCCGCCGCAGCAGCACCAGTCGGCGTCGGCCGCGTCGGTCGCGTCGGCGTCGCCGTCGGCCTGGTTGGCGGTCGTGCCGCGCGGCGGCGCCACTGTCGCCGTCCGACCGCCCGGGTACAGTCTGCGCACCACTTCGCGCACCACCTGGCGGCGGCTGCTGCGCTCGTCGGCCAGCCGCTGCATGTTGCCTGGCACGCTGGCCGGCCGGTACAGGCCGCGCCGCCGCTCCCACAGCAGGAAGCTGGTCCAGCAGCGCCGCTCGCGGTCGCACACGATGCCGGCCAGCTCGTTCCAGAGCTCAGAGCCGACGCCGCTGGTCAGACTGAGCTGCGAGTCGGCCGGACTGGCGGCGGCCGGCAGCCGGCGCGCGGCCACCGTCACCTCCTCGGCGCCGATGGGACTGGGACGCTCGGCGGCCGGCGCCGCCTCGGGCAGCTCGGTGGCCTCGGCCCGGGTCAGGGTCAGTCGGCGGCGGCCGGCCGGCTGCGGGACGGCCTGCTGCTGGCGCGGCGACACCAGCTCCGGCTCGCTGGTGCTCAGCCGGTGCGGCACGGTGTGGTGGCCGGTCCGGTCCCGAACTCCACTTGTCGGCAGCCGCCCGATGCTGCCGACAGAGGCGGACGTTAGGTCGGGCTCGACACACTGGCTCTGGTTCAAATCGCGGCTGTTTTGCACGTCAGCCGTCACGGTGGACTCTTGAAGCGAACGTAATTAGTGAATGATTGTCTCATGAAGAATAGGGAAGTATGTCGCGTTCCAATTTCGACGCCAGCTATGTGATGAAATATCGCCCAGGTGTCATTGATGGTGTTCCTATGCATGGCGCATTTCGCCATACTATGATCTATCTAATCGATGAACCCAACAATTTCCTGCATTCATGGATAAATGAGTGGATGATTGGCTCCAATTCAGCCAAAGCAAAACATTCAAAACGGGTAGAAGGCTGGCACGAACGTAATCGATGGCGTTGGATTTCTATTCTTCTTCGTTTCTGTGGAACTTCTAGTGGCTTTGCGGCACGGATTTAGGGCTGAACGTAACGATGCTCAGATCACGGTGAATTTGATCCGCCACTGCACCGACAATTGTCACGCAGAGAAATTGCGTGAAGCCAGCAATGTAAGACTAGACCGAAATAATTCGATGTTAGCTCAACAAGTGCATAGGCTTCTTCAGGTTAGATTACTCAGCATACTTGATGGATTTAAGAGAGTAAGCCAGTGAAAATGACTAGCTTTCTCGCTCTGAAATGACCAAAGTTGAGTCATCAGAGGTAGCAATGACAGCCAAATTATCATTTCTAGCCTAAAATTATATCAAGTCATGTGTCAGGTCTGACATGCTTTACCACTCATTAAGCTTTAGATGAATAGTAGTGATGGACCAGAATACCATACATAACAGCTGATGAAACACTTCCGCTATAAAAAAAAATTGCTCTACAAACATCACTCCACTCAAAGAAGCCTGATGTCTTGTGGTCTCAGCCCTAATAAGCATACATTTGCACACGTGACAATTAATAGATTGCTGAGCATAAAGAGGGCATACACATGTTTTCATCCATTACATGGTGAAAAGCATCCATTACATGTCAGTTCTTTCACCACCCCTCCTTCTTTCGTCTAGTTGCTGAGAAAAATTTGTGCATGCCAATTCACTGAATTTTTGGATGAAAGCGTCTCACTGCACCAACTTGAATTTAGCTAACAAACGTAAAATTAAATGTAATATCGTGAGCAATATGGGGTGTATTTCGCACGATCCTGACGACCGTTTGCGTCTGACGAGCTAAATAATAGTCGGTTTTCAATTATTTAATGGCTGCGAAGTGAATCCTGTATGCATAGTTTCCATGTGCTGGACGATGTTAAGCGCATTATTCAGCCAGTTTACCAGATTCGCTCCTGATACCAGATTACCAGAGTCGCTCTAGGTCTAAAATCAATGCCGGCATCTGTCGCTGACGTGCGACGACGTCCGGTCGTCGGTGGTCCGACGGAGGCCCATTAGCGTGGGGAACACGACCAACGTGAGTGCCCCTGATGTAGCGCTGACTGTCGTCCGCTGATGTAGCACTGCTCCTGACATCTTCCAGCCTGGCCCCGCGTGCCGCCGCCCATCGAACTTAATGGAAGCTTAATGTGGGTACGAGAAGCACAGCTGCACGCCGAGCGTTGTGCCTGACCTTCCAGCGGTGACAGTCGAGTGTGGGTGTTGTTTGAACATTAGCACCGGCCACCACACTTCAGCGGCAGCGTTTTACGCGGGGGAAATTCAACATCAAATGGCCGGATGGTCGGTCAATGTCGGCCTCTACAAATAATGAGCACTCGCGCCGCAGTCGACTGTCAACCGGACATAGGTCGTCCGCGCCCCTGACAATGCGACGCAACGTTGATTAAACAATCAAGCGCCTGTTGCACAGCTACGACGGGGCTGATCGCCTCAACAGACGATCGAACCGAACTGGGCACGGGGCTCGCGGCAAACCACCTCGTCGGCGAGCAGGTCACACTCACACTGAGGAGCGCCGTCAGGGCAGTCGGCAGAGGCGCGTGGCCAGGCGACACCGCTCGACTCACACACGACAACACCAGGTGACGACCAGTCACGTGTGTGACGGCTGTGTCGACGGGCGCCGCTCCGTCGAGCCCGGCGGCCGCGCGCGCGACCTCTACAAGTGTTCGCCGCGAATGCGCCAGCTGCTGATTAGTCACCTTCGATCAGCGCGTGACCACCTCTGGCTGCCGTCGGTCGCCACTGGTCATCAGCTGGTCGTGTTCGGCGATGATTTTCACTGCCGGACATCCCTTGCGTGCTGTTGATCGCCACTGGTGTGGCTTTCTCCAATTTGGCCTGTTCAGTTATGTTTAGTGGTCACCCTCCGTCGTCTCCCGCCATTGCTTGACGACAAATCTCCCTGTCGCCGCTTGTTTTGTTGCCAAGTGGGGGCCGCGACCGCTGCGTTCGTAAACGCGGTCACCACTGGGCATGATTTGATCACTAACCGTGTCCATGGCCCATAAACTTCACTCTATTCAGATGTATGGATGACGATTATGCAGATTATAAGCTACGCTAATGTACACGTCAGGTACGGATCGAGTGTGCAGGGTTTTAAAAGCGCCTGAAGCTCTTAATCAGTTCGTGTTTCCGGGTGAGAGCCTGGTGTGCTTGATCACAGTCGGGTCTCTGCAATCACAGGTCTCAGGCAGTGTCGCATGTCACAGCCTGGTGTCATCAGTCACAGTCTCAGGCGGTGTTGCAGGTCACAGTCTCAGGCGGTGTTGCAGGTCACAGCCAGGTGTCCTCTGTCATAGTCTCAGTGCGGCGTTACAGGTTGCAGCTTGGTACAATTGGTGGGCAGACTCCCATTTATCTATCGATGGCCGACATTGCCACCAAAGACAGCGAGGTGTCGCCAGTCACAGTCCAGGCAGAGAGGGTTAGAGTTGGTTGTCTGTGGTCACACCACGATATCACGGTACGCTGACGGCATAGGGGTGCTTCCCATCTGATTGCCGAGTCGAAGGGTGACGCACACGACCCCCAGCGGCTACACTGTAGCTGAAACATAGGTCAGTGGCCGGGCTTGTTTACCCTATGGCACGGTCTAGGGCGACTCGACGCCCAATTAAACGGCCCTGAGGCGGTCCAGCCTCTCCGCCTTACACCACGATCCGGAGTCGGTCCAGCCTCTCCGCCCTATACCACGGGCCGAAGGCGGCCCTACCTCTCCGCCTTACGCCACGGTCCGGAGACGACTCAACCTCACCACCACTGTATCCAGAGGAACCTTTCCGATCTCTGCCTCGGTCCAGCGACCACTCGAGCTGCGCCACCACTGTCTCCAGAGGCACTCTCCGCCCCCCTTCCCCCGCCTCGGTCCAGCGACCACTCGAGCTGCGCCACCACTGTCGCCAGAGGCACTCTCCACCCCCCTCCCCCTGCCTCGGTCCAGCGACCACTCGAGCTGCGCCACCACTGTCGCCAGAGGCACTCTCCACCCCCCACGCCTTGGTCCAGTGACCACTCGAGCGGCGCCACCACTGTCTCCAGAGGCACCGCTCCGCCCCCCCCCCCCCTCACGCCTCGGTCCAGTGACAACTCGAGCTGCGCCACCACTGGCGGCGAGACCAGCCCCGTCAGTCGGCTGGCCGGCCGGACTCACCTTCGATCCGGAGCGGCGACATCACCGACTGTTTGAACACCTGAGGCCACCATCTGTAACACAGGGCGACACACGACACGTCATCAGCACGGCGCCGGGTCGGGTCGGGTCGGGCCGGATTGGCGGGCCGGCGCGCCTGCCGCCGCCGAGTACGCGGACGGGTCTGCCATTGTGTGCCTGACGGATGACATGTGACGACCGACCGCGTGACGGCGGACTGCCACAGCCGTGGTCGCCGCATTGGTAGTGTGTGTCGCCACTCGTGAGGTACTGGACACAAATGCAGGCGCCCGTCCTGGGGGTGGCGGCAGGTGTCTGCCGTCGCGGTGAATTGGTGTCGCCGTAAACGGACCGGATTCGTAGCGAAATAGGTGTTTTGCCTCCGGGGGAGCGGACGTGAGCCAGGTCGGCTGGTGTTCCCTGAGGAGCAGATGTGGGCCAGGTCGGCTGGTGTTCCCAGAGGAGCAGACGTGGACCAGGTCTGCTGGTGTTCCCGGGGAGCGGACGTGGACCAGGTCGGCTGGTGTTCCCAGGGGAGCGGACGTGGACCAGGCCGGCTGGTGTTCCCGGAGGAGCAGATGTGGGCCAGGTCGGCTGACAATCCCAGGGGGAGCAGATGTGGGTCAGGTCGGCCAGTGTTCCCAGAGGAGCGAACGTGGGCCAGGTCGGTTGGTGTTTGTCGGGCGGTGCCGACTCCTCGGCGCAGTTCGGTCGCCAGCTCCGAGTCGGCGGCACGCGGCTCGACGAGCCACAAAAGTGGCCACATGAATAAGTTGGGTCGGCCGGGCACGCGATCCCGTGCGCCGACTCGTCTCCAGCGGTCGGTGTGTAGATGGAGTGCGAGCTGAGCCAGGCAGGTCCTGGCGGTGGTCGATGACATCAGCTGGCCAGGGGCTGTTCCGAGCAAGATTGGGAGTGTAGCGAGTCGAAGCAGGACCCTTGCCACGCTAACTAGTGAAGTAGAATGTGACTAATCGTATCGGCTATAATGTAAAGGCATTCGACAATGTGGGGGCGTCAACGTACGCATTACTGTTGAGACGGATCGGTATTATATCTCGCTGCAAGGATGCTATCTGTTATTTCTGCCTGTACAGCTGCGGCTGTATGACGGGTAAGTTTGGCGGTGAGGTGTGCATATCTGCAGATAGGCTTATTTGGAGCAGAAAACACTGCTGGAGGAGAAGGGAATGTCTGAGGTTGATGCATACAAGTCCGCTGACACACCGAGTAATCGCTTGCATGAGTCGTCTCTGCGGAGGTGCCAGACATGGAGATAGTATAAAGTTGCATCCCAATAATTGTTTTGGAGGGGCCGAACTGTAAAACGGAAAGTGAATGCTTTCGGGGGACGAATTTACTTAGTTGAATATCAAAAGCAAGTGAAAGATCACCAACGACATAAGCCATTATCACAAAGGAAGGTTTGCGTGAAAGGTGCAATTCAATTTCCGATGAATTCTCAGCACACTTAGCAAAACATTATTGTCCATTCGGAGGTCAAACCGTCTCGGGTGGCATGGCCCTTATGGTAACCGGTGGATAAGCGACGTACACGCATAATATGGCTGCGGGCATGTGTCCCTCCGAGGCGTCTGTTACCTAGTGAAAAACTGTCAACAATGCGTAAGATGGCAAATTCATAATGCATTGAATTGAAGAAGCAAACAAGTGCATAGAAAACATGAACTTCTCCGGCACTGATGCGTCTGAGCGTGTCGGCAACTTGACCTTGCTGGCGGCGAGCAGGCTGCGCAGTCGGTCCACCTCCGCCTGCAGCCGCCGCACCACGTGACCGGCCGGCTCGTCGTTGACGACGGGGCGGTTGACGATGGCCCTGGCGCGCTCGGCGTAGCGCAGCGTGCTCAGTGTGTCGCTGTAGCATGTGTTGGCCGGCGACACGGCTGCAACAGGGCGGACGGAGTGTGACTGGCAGACCGGCGGGAGGCCGGGACACGGCTGGGACAAGGCGGTTGGGGTGTGACCCGTAGACCGGCGGGAGGCCGGGACAGGGCTGGGACAGGGCGGACGGGGTGTCAGGACCCACAGACCAGCGAGAGGTCAGGACACGGCTGGGACAGGGCGGACGGGGTGTGACCCGTAGACCGGCGGGAGGCTGGTACAGGGCGGACGGGATGTGACTCGCAGACCAGCGGGAGGCTGGGACAGGACGGACGGGATGTGACTCGCAGACCGGCGGGAGGCTGGGACAGGGCGGACGGGATGTGACCCGTAGACCGGCGGGAGGCTGGGACACGGCTGGGACAGGGCGGACGGGGTGTGACCCGTAGACCGGCGGGAGGCTGGGACAGGGCGGACGGGGTGTGACCCGTAGACCGGCGGAAGGCTGGGACAGGGCTGCAACAGGGCGGACGGGGCATGACTCGCAGACCGGCGGGAGGCTGGGACAGGGCGGACGGGGTGCGACTCGCAGACCGGCGGGATGCCGGGACAGGGCGGATGGGGTGTGACTGGCAGACCGGCGGGAGGCCGGGACAGGGCGGGCGGGGACGCAGACCGGGGGAGGCTGGGACAGGGCGGACGGGTGTGACTGGCAGACCGGCGGGAGGCTGGACAGGGCGGACGGGGTGTGACTGGCAGACCGGCGGGAGGCTGGGACAGGGCGGACGGGGGACCCGTAACCGGCGGAGGCCGGGACAGGGCGGGCGGGGGTACTGGCAGACCGGGGAGGCTGGGACAGGGCGGACGGGGTGTGACTGGCAGACCGGCGGGAGGCTGGGACAGGGCGGACGGGGTGACTGGCAGACCGGCGGGAGGCCGGACACGGCGGACGGGGTGTGACTGGCAGACCGGCGGAGGCTGGGACAGGGCGGACGGGGTGTACTGGCAGACCGGTGGAGGCTGGACAGGGCGGGCGGGGTGTGACTGGCAGACCGGTGGGAGGCCGACAGGGCGGACGGGGTGTGACTGGCAGACCGGCGGGAGGCTGGGACAGGGCGGACGGGGTGTGACTGGCAGACCGGCGGAGGCTGGGACAGGGCTGGGACAGGGCTGGGACAGGGCGGACGGGGTGTCAGGACCCACAGACCAGCGAGAGGTCAGGACACGGCTGGGACAGGGTGGACGGTGTATGACTCGCAGACCGGCGGAAGGCTGGGACAGGGCGGACGGAGTGACTGGCAGACCGGTGGGAGGCCGGACAGGGCTGGGACAAGGCGGATGGGGTGTGACCCGCAGACTGGCGGGACACCGGGACACGGCTGGGACAGGACGGACGGGGTGTGACTGGCAGACCGGCGGGAGGCTGGGACAGGGCGGACGGGGTGTAACTCGCAGACCGGCGGGATGCCGGGACACGGCCGGGACAGGGCGGATGGGGTGTGACTGGCAGACCGGCGGGAGGGCGCGTCGTATTCGGGTCTGAGCATGCTGGAGAGACTTACCAGGTGCCACCAACTGGGTGGACGACACCAGATGGTAGTTACGGACATTGTGGACAGTGGTGCAGCCAGAACAGAATTGTCCCCAGGAGAGGAGCCCGACACCCAGAAATATGATAAAAGAGAGAAAGCTTCGCTAAGTACATGGAAAATGTTTGTTTTTGCATGGTGAAACTGTCAAGATTTATCGCTTGATCTAGCGTATTTTAGATGCTAAGTGGGACACCTGGCTGAGCCTCTGATTGTGGCATGGAGAGAAAGTGCTGGTCAGTTGGTGTCCTCACTCAGACTGAAGGCAAACGATCCCCAGTAGCATCGCAGTAACTCTATCCATACCAGACATGTGTATTGGAAGTTCTTCTTGTGGCAGAATTCCACGCATACAGCCCACGCCCAAAATAAAAGTGTGTGTCAGCAATTCCAAAAGGTTCCAATATGAGGACATCGCAATAACACAGGATCTGCCCGTCACAAACAAGTCACAACACTTGTTTGTGAAATGGAAAGTTGCCATGCTTGATAGCACGCTTATAGCCAGTGGCACAACCAGGATTTTCCTAAGGGGACCCGACCCGAAAATAGCGATTAAGGAAAGAAAGGTTCAGGCGTGCGAAACTCGCGAAAAATTAATGGTTTTGCGTTGTGAGAATCTCAAAATGAATCGTTTATCTAATGTATTTATGTGTGCTAAGGGGAAGCCAAAACTGTGCCTCCGCTTGTAGCATACAGTGGAGAGTACACAAGCAGTACACTATAATATCTGACATCATAGCTATTTCATAAGACCCCCCCCCATACTGTGTATGGGACGCTGACGCTGACATGCACCATTTGACACCAGCAAACGTTCGGCAGAAGGTTCGTGAGAGATGTTCGGCTGCGTCGCTCACGAACAGTCTCTCGGACATCATATGTTCGATGCTGCACCAACACAACAATTCGCGCCTCTCATCAAAAGCGCCGGACCTGCGGGGTGTCGATACCTGTACCTCTCACATGGTAAGCGAGCGCTCTACGACTTGAGCTATAGCTCCCATCTTGGAGCGACCCGGGTAGTTTAGTTCTCGGCGCTTTGTCGCCATGGACGATCTTCCTTTCGCATCGTGTTCGGACCACTGCTCTACCAAGCCGGGAAAAGCACCGACCCGCCGTCCGTTGTTTCTGACACGTTCACTTTTCGCGTTCGTCTCGCACACAGACGCTACCCGATTCAGTTCGGAATGCGTTTATGCTGTTGCATTCTTTTATGATTGGCGTACTTGGTAACAGTGTCATGCTTTATGTCTTACATTAATTCACGCTTTCCTAGCATTTAAATAAACAAGCTAAAAATTAAGATGACCCGACAAGATGTTCAAGGGGTTATCAGCCATATCCCGGGGACGCTTGGATTCGGACTTGCGGCTCAGACATCGCAGCGACAAACAGCGAATCACCAGATAATGCACAATTTCTAGCTACAATTTTCAAACTCTGTGGTCGTTGCGCTTTTAACCTTAGTATTTGCCAATATTATTCACAGGAATCTTTCATGAAGTACTACCAATCTGTGTTCAGAGAAGGTGGATACCGGCGACAGTCCCGTGTGCGGGCAGTCACGTCTCAGTCGGTGATTGCCCCCCCCCCCCCCAGGTCAGCGGTAGCGTTGCCATAAGTGGAGAACCGCAGTCAGGGTTGGTGGGGCATACGACGTTTTTCTATGCCATACCTCCCTGTCGATGCCATGCTAAGTGTAAGCTAAATCGGTGTGGCATAGGCCGCGCCAGTCCCATGACGCTCTCCACCCATCAACGTTACTGATCAGTGTTCCTGAGGCGTGTTCAATACCAGGAAGAGGTGATGTTTTTACTACTGTTTTAGTTATGCAGTTTGGCGAATATATCGCATCGGAAACCACTGTAGCTCCGCATGCATGTTTGAAGCCGCGTGTTTGTAAAAACACTCGGACAATGCATATGTGGCCACACCTGGCTTTGCTGGATGCGCTCTACTCCGAGTTAATGTAGCAGAACAAACTCTACTTGCACGCTAACACCCCACCGTCCTGCTGACTCACGTGACCAGGGAGCGGTGTGGCGACCGGTCAAGGTCATTCAATTGACCAGGTCATCGCGCAGCAAGAGTTTGCATCCGCTCTTCCTCTTCGGAACGCGAGTCCAGAACTCCCCGGTATATCAACTCTGCCTGACTGGTGTACACGGAGATTTGACTTCACTGGCGCTTTTGATATTTGCCCTCATGTGTCAAGATGCCTTATGTTGGTATTAAGAATTGCGATGTCAATCGACGTGTGTGATGAAGAAGTCAATGAATAATGAATATGTGTAAATAAGTAGGACAGCATAGTATTCCAATATGTGGAAAGGAAAAGGCAATGTGGGAAGATGCGCCAAATTATTCGACAACGGAAGGTTGGAGTTGGGCAAGTTCTTACAGTTAATGTCCTGCATGATATTTGAAGACTTGGCGAGAAACACATGCAATCTAAACTTTCTTTCCCAATAACTCCATGTGCGATCCAAGGCAGCAAACAAAAGCCGATAACTACATTCATTAGAGCTGCATTTTGATTGGGCCGACTCAGCCGGACTGTGCAACAACTCCATGACTCACCGCCTCCCCCCTCCCCGAGTGACATTGTGTGTGTCCGTGCACCTGTGGACCACAGCCGTCCGACCAGAGGTCTTTGTCTGGCTCCACTGTCCACCGGCGGTTGCGATAGGTAGCCACGTCCACTGCTGGCCACCGATGGAACTCAGCCTGCAGAAATATCATGGAGGCACTGAACTTTTCCCTAAATGACAAAATCTACCGTCGCTTTACGGCGCCAACTTTACGCTAGTTGCTTCAGATTTGGTTTGCTCGCTCCGATAACTCTTGCCTCCTGGAGTGGACGCTACCACCATGCAGTTCATTGCTACCGACGGCAAGGAGTAGGCGACACTTATTCGTCGCTTTTTGTCATAGCTGATGGCGCATATTTTCCCAATATTTGTTGTTAAGGGCATGTCAAGCCACTACGCTCGGAGTACATTTCCGCAGGCAGGCCTGATGCATGTCTACCGAAGTTTTGTTTTGTCTCCTACACTGCAGTTTCTGTACTGAGATCATTCAGATTGCATCATTGTGAATGCCCCGATAGCATGTCATCCCGTCCATGACTGGAAGGACATTGGGACCGCAATTGGCTTCCTGCTTTTTTGCATCAATTCCCAATATTCCTCATGGGGATTCCTCCTTCGTGCTCGTTCAAGGAGAGAGGGTCGCGGCAGCGTTTCCGCTCGTTGGAAACTCACAGCAGTGTGTGACGTATTGGTGCAGCACCTCCAGCTCTAATTGTCTCACTCACAGCCAGATCTGCTCTTCAGGATCAGATCTTGCTCTAAGTGAGAAAAGTTTACTTGATAAGCTTCATTTTAGATTTGCCAGATCTCATCACAATATTCCTCCTAAAATAATCTCAATATTTGCTTGATTAAAGGAATTTACAGCGACATTTCCGCACGCAGGCAGCGTACCGTAAGTCTTGCCGCAGGCATCGTATCGTAAATATCTTTCCTCAGGCACCGAACCGTAAGTCTCTCGCCGCTCGCATCGTACGGTAAACATCTTGCCGCAGGCATCGTGCCATCAATCTCTCGCCACAGTCGGCACTCGTCATCCGTTCCGGGTGGTAGAGAGGCTCCGTGGTTCATTTGTGTCCCGGGATCTCGGGTGCAGTCACAGGAAGGGGTGGCGATTTTGATGCTTACCTTCAACAACGTAATTTGCAAATCATCGCATCAGAAATCTCATAATTTACGCATGCGTGTTTGAAGGCGTGTGGCTGAATAAACACGCAAGGCTCTGAATAAACACGCAATAAACACCACTGACGGATGTAACAGAGATGCGACTGCACTGCGCTTTTTGCACTTGCCCTTATGCGTTCAGCCTACGTGCCTTTACCCAACCCAACAGTAGGTTTGGTGCTAGTCGCAGTGTAGGGGATTGATTGGACCGGATTTGGCCATTAACAATGGCGCTATGCGGTCATTTAAGATGCCGTTGGTTTGTGTCGGAAATCGCTGCACAGTACCTATCCCGCCGCTATATCCACAATAAGTTCCGAGCATGACCTAACTAAACTTGTCGAAAGCTCATTTTGGCAGGATTTTGCTGTCACACTCAACTTACATCACTGATTGATCATACCGCCCTACCACCCTAGAACACCCATTGGCCCTATCATCCTACCATCTTGGAACACTGATTGACCCTACCACCCAATCATCCTGAAACACCAGTTGACAACAGATGTAAACATGTAGCACGATTGCAATTCCGTGGCAAATACATTTGATATTGTTGTGTGGTCTACATTGTAAGCAGAAGTTGAGTCAGCTATGCGAGGTGAATGTTTAACATATTTATCGGAGTTTCACGTCTGTGTTAGGCCGGGTTAAACAACAACTCTGTACTTATCTGCACAATGCGTCCGTACAATCTGCTGTAAGATGAAACAACAGTAAAAGTGCTATGCTGCATTATTACAGTGGACCTGTAACGCATTGCATTGTTGCATTATCATTAGCATTAAGCGTTTGTGTAACTCACCGCAGCCTAGTCGTACACGGCGATGTAGGTGCGAACAGTACCACGAGCATAGCCAAATTAGCTTTGTTAGTATTGCAGTGTAAGCACGAGCATGAGCTTTATATTCGACGAGTTGTGCAATTGAAGCTGCGAAGTTTTGTTCCGCATTTCCCATTCCACCAGGCCGTCTCAGCGATCTCTTGGAGTGTTGGAGTACAAATAGTGAGAAGCTATTCTTATGTTGTGGTGATTTATGGTTGAAGTGGCTGTTTGGTGGTGATCGCCTGGTTTTCTCTTAGCCGGGGAGTGAAATGTGTCTCGTGCTGACGGTTAATATGGTGGTCAGTCTATAACGGCGGATACTTCTGTTTGACTCGATGTTAGTACGTTATTGCTGCATGTTTCCACCATTCTTCCAAAACACCTGGCATGCAGCTTTCACGCCAAGAATGGTTGTGTCACTCCCTCAGTGAAGTACTTACGGTCGCTGATTAAGGGTGTGTAATTAATGTGGTCACTTCTCCGCTCGCGCGTGCCAACAAGCGCGCGGTAACCGCCGCGTGCGTCGACGTGGAACAACGCCGCCAAAACGGTGCTAATGTGTGCTCAAACAGGGCTCGTCGACATCGAATGGCAGTTGAGACGCGACCCTTGAGGACGGCCAAGTGCACCAGCGCCGGCTAAGCGGCGACACAAGTCGCTGTATCGACCGCGTCGACTGCCACCTCACCCCGCCGTCCACTTCCGGTCAGTGTCACGCGCCAGGCGGGGGCGATGGCGTCAGCACCGCCGCCGACCGGAAACGTTTACACGCCATGATCGATGCCTGCATATTCGAGGATTACAGGCAAGTTTGGTTTGCCTGGCATCAATAGTCTGGAGTTTGCTTCCATTGTGCGGTAACTGGTTCTCAATTCCAACTTTTTCTCTCTTCCGTCCTCGAAAGTCCTCGAATTCGACGGACGCTAATGTCTTTGAATTCACCGAGCTGATGATTAACCAATACGGCGCGCACTCGAGCAACAGTTTTTCAACAGTTCCTCCAATCGCCAGTGAGAGACAACGCTCCATTGTCTTACCGGGTCGGCCGCTCGACAACGTCTCGCTCCGGTGGCTGTCCTGCAACGACTATCTGACCAGAGTTTGTCGCACACTGCTCGGCCACACCCATCACGGGTCAATCACGTGTCGGAGCTCTGAGGGAGGGGCTCGCTTGACAACTTCCAACAGCCTCCTACCCAACATGTGCGATGGTGACGTGGCACAATGTCCTGCCCCATAAACATAACACCGGCCGTCGTCGCGCCGGCACTGGATCTGACCGAAGCATAACATTCCGCCGCCGCCGCTGCTCGAGGCGTCAACAGCAGCGTTAGCGTGAGCCGGCGCCGGCCGACCGGTGATGGTTTTCGCTCAGAGCGTTCATGACGGGACCCGACGA